>OZ023318.1:40105806-40320806 GCA_964007375.1 Ophion obscuratus
AGTCGATAAACGGTAATTTATCGATCTTCATTTAAAACGACAATACCTCACTGTTGCTATTGCCTCGAAAAATTCTCCTCTACTTTTCGTGTCTTTACACATTGATCGAAGTAGGCACCATGACACTCATTAGGTGTACACTCTTTCTTTCAAAGAGTACAAAAAAAGTCACCCTTTGAAAGGTTCTGTCCCTCAAGTTTGTATACGTATAAGGTGCTGGAGACTCTTGTCTGTTCTCGCATGGCTATACGTACGAAACTGCACAGCAGAGCCTTGTTCATTTATCCAAATTGGAGCCCGCTGCATTAACAAGGACAGGGAAGCTAATGTAGATGTGCGAGAAGGATATCGGGTATCGATAAAACCGGCTATATATACACACGTACATACATACATGAATACATAAATACGTATAAAGTGGGGGGCAAGTGACTTTCAAGGCATTGTCCGTCGCAGATCGTCCTTATAGTCGCCTACTGTCCTTGTACCTAACGTTACATGGATACAATGGGTTTAAAGTATACTATATATATATATATATATATATATATATATATATATATATATATATATATATATATATATTAGGGTGTGCGGAAAAAATCGATATATTTTTTATCGGTTGCATCCACCAAAAATAGGTGAATTAAGGTAAAAAAAGAAGAATCCTCGAGGGAGAGCTCAAAAAAAAATTATTTCGAACGGCGCATTGCATTTGAATACTGTCCATAAGAATAACACAGGAAAATATTGGCATTTCTGAACGTCGTAGTAAAACTCTTCAGAAAAAATCTCACAAAAATGTCATTAAGATATTCCGATAGAGAATTGAATTCCCTACAAAAAAAGTTCCTACGAACAATTAGCTTAGAACAACCATTCAAGTGGTATCGCTGTCTGAAATTAATTTTTTTATTTAAGCGGCGTGCGCGCCCTAGCACACGCTGCCACCTGGCGGCAGCATGCGGTAGCTCGTAGTGCAAAATTACAAGCTTCACGCTAGCGCCACGAACGGGAAACCGCGACATTTTCCCCCCAAATCAAGATCTGTCACTGCTACAAAATTTCATTCGTTATTGCGAAGTGAATCCTGTAGTAGGGGAGGCTGCCTCGAAAAAATTAGCTAGTCACTTGTGGTACTTTAACGAGAAAATTGTTGCTTTGTCGTTTTTTGACAATGCTGTACTGATAAGTGTGAAGGCAAAAATGGTACAAGCTCTGCAATCTCGAGAAAAATCCAAAAATCCTTCCGAGCGAGTAATTATTTTAAAAAATGATTGGGAAATGGTGCTGAAAGGAGACACAAGCGATTTCGTTACTCAAGAATCCTTATTTCTTTTCCAGCAATTAAATTTACCTCATGATTTTTTGAGAGTAAATATTGAATTATGGCCGGAAAATTCCACTTATTTGAGTTGCTTAGATTTTTTAAAATCCAAAAGTCGTTAATAACGTAGCCGAACGTGGTGTCACTTTGATAGAAGCATGTAACGGTTCATTAACAAAAAACGAAGAGCAGCTACAATATTTATTAGGCGTAGTGCAAAATCATCGACAGAAATACCCTACTTGCAACAAACAGACTCTTAAAAAAGGAACGATGATTATCAAGCATTATAATGTGAAAACATGATGGACGTCGTTTCTTTTATATTTCTTGTTGTACTTGATTCTTTCTTTACAAAAAAAAAACCCAAAAAGTTTTTTCGTAAAGCGAAAAATTCGATTTTTACAGCCTTCTGAATTATTTTTTTTTTCTATCAATTCAATTTCAGACAGCGATTCCGCTTGAACGATTGTTCTGAGCTAATTTTTCGTAAAAACTTTTTTGTTGGAAATTCAATTCTCCATGAGAATATGGTAATGACATCTTTGTGTGATTTTTTCTTGACGAGTTGCACTACCACATTCAGAAATCCCAATATTTTCCTGGGTTATTCTTATGGAAAATATTCAAATGCAATGCGCCATTCGAAATAATTTTTTTTGAGCTCTCCTGCGAGCATTCTTCATTTTTTACCTTAATTCACCTTTTTCTGGTGGATGCAACAGAAAAACATCGTTTTTTTCCCGCACACCCTAATACACACACACACACACACACACACACACACACACACACACACACACACACACACACACACACACACACACACACACACACACACACACACACACACACATATTGATTTATGCGCACATTTAGTCCTCTAATTTGAATAGCACTTTTTTCCGATGGAATAGTCGAAAATTTTGCATATTACACTGCGGAGCGTCCGCAGTACCCAAGTCTGCAGGATTATCGATGGGATTGAAGTTTGCATCGTTCCAGCGCAATGATTTTTTTTTTTTCACCTTCTTAAACTGTTTTTAGGAGATTTCAACTACCACAACCCCTCATCCATTTTTTAAGATGCTTATTGGGAGATCTGCAATTTTAATTTGCAAAAAAATGTTTGGTATCATAATTAAAATGAGGGAATGAAATATGAATATGAAGTTTCGTTGCATCCCAACGATGCAAACTTCGGTGCCATGGATTATCGCTCACTTTATTAACTTGGTTTTTCGTTTACAGTTTTATGTGTTTTTCAATTTTCGATATTTTTTTGTTAAAAATAATGATTTGTAAAACAGTTGTTGACAATTCTAAAATTAAACTACCCTTCATCATTCATCAAGTTTTGTTTGTTTATTTGTTTATTTGCGCTCACTCGTTTGTTAAATATGAACGTCATATTTATTTGTTTGTATTCTTGTTTATTTAAAGTTCCATACAATAAATTATCACCCACTTTGTTAACTTCGTCTCTAGTTTGCAGTTTTATGGGTTTTTCTATTTTCGATATTATGCTTGTTGAAAGTAATGATTTCTAAAACTATGTTCAAAAATTTCTCAAACCATGTTCAAAATTTTCTAAAACAAGTTTCTAATAAATTCTAGAAAGTTCTAAATTTTAATTCAATGTCTAAAAAAAGATCCAAAACAATGTTCGAAAAATTCGAAAATTACACACTGCCCCATAATTCGTAAAGTTTCGTTTGTTTATCCACTCATTTGTTTATCCGTGCTCTCGTTCGTTTGTCCAGCACAAACGTCATGTTTGTTTGCTCGCATGCTTGTTCATTGTAATTGTAATAAAGTGCATGGCGAAACGCTGAATAGTCTAAATCATACTCCACACTCTAGGTTGCGTTTCTCTAAAAGATTAATCGAAATCAATTCAGTGGTTCTCGAGTTGCAAACCCGCATGCGGACAATTTTTTTTTTTCAAACACGATTTTGCCACTTCGTTCAGTTGATGTAAATGAGCCGCAAATAAATTAAGTAAAAATTGAAAAACTGCAGACAAAGCAGCCCTTACAGTTATATGATATGTACAGGTATATCTGCATGGTGTGCTTATCCAGTCGGTCCTCGAGCCAGTTGTCCGCGGCTCCGTGTGTTTCCAGAAGCAAGAAGCTCCTCCATCAAAGTCAAGCTCTCTACGTTCGTCTCCCCTTCGCTCGCATCACCCTCCCTTCTTTTTGTCTCGTTCCACTTTGTGCGTTACTCTTTCTTGCTTTCCCGCTGTTTACCTCTCTCTCCCTCCCTCCCTCCCTCTCTCCCTCCCTCCCTCCCTCCCTCTCCCTCTCTCTCTCTCTCTCTCTCTCTCTCTCTCTCTCTCTCTCTCTCTCTCTCTCTCTCTCTCTCTCTCTCCTCTCTCTCTTTGTCTTTGACCCGCATGGTTCATCCTAGCACGACGCGAGTACACTCCCTTGCCTCGCGTCTAAACGCTGGAGCATGTCAACCGCATTGCACACACATACAGACAAACACACGTATGTATGCATCCTTGTGCGTGTACTATGCTATAAACGTGTATGTACGTACATGAGTAGACACAAGTCGTGAGCAACAAACGAACGAGCAGACAACGCATTTGCGTTTCACTCGGTCTCGCATCTTCAGTGCGGTTTCTCTCCTCTCGCTGAAGGTACTTTCCTCTCATAGAACGTTCCCCGCATAGGTCTGTGTGAACCCGTTACCTTCTATCGACTACGAGCTACCGATGATAAGCCACCCGGCACATAGAGACCCGCACGTTCGTCAGCCCTCCTTCCAGCCATGTTTCTCGGCACTTCAAATGTGACGGAAAACACTGAGGACTCGAGAAGAAATATAGAAGAAAAAAAAACAATTAATTTGAGGGGGCGATCCCTTTATACAGCCGAAAAGAGCGAATTTTCAAGAATTTTTTGTGTCCAAAGTATTTATTTTACATCATTAAAATGTTAGGTAGATATTATATCTTTCAATTTTCTGAAAAAGGTTTTTTTTTAAATTTCCAATTGCTGTACGACACTTGCTTCAGAGACGGTTGCTGCCTGAGTTGGTTCACGACGTACAACCTAGGGTCTGATGCGTTGAACTGAAACATTGGAGCCAAGAGATTTTATATTTCTAGAACCCACATTATCTAGCTCTATGTGAATCTAGAAAATTCGAAGATAAGTGAAATATTCGGAAAATGATACATGTTTGAAAAAATGTTGTATTTTTCATGAAATTTTTATTACGATGCTTGTGTGTGAATGAAGAAGTAATTTTTGAGAATAATACCAAAGAACTTTAGGTTCACGGTAATGATGTTATCTGAAAGTGTGGGAAACTTCAGCATGATCGATTAGGTAGTTTGTGAGTTATCTCGTCCGAGGTTGACGAAATAGGGATTTTCGGGAAAACGCGTTCAGGGTTTCAAGATTCAAACATTTTGTAATGAAATGATCTACCTAATCTGCGATTCCCGGGCCGTAAAAAAGTCCTCAGCTTTCTCATGAAGTTCCTTCTCGGCATTGATGTAGACAATTCAATAAATACGTATTTGCGGTACTTCGAGTTAGCAGCGTTGTGCATGGTCGATACTCGGAGCGGTGACTGCTAGCCGTCCATCGGCTGGCGCATGAACCAGTGAGCGGAAATGGCAAGTGCGATGTAGTGTAGCTCAAGACGGCTGTGGACGAAACGGAAGTTAGGTTAGATTAGCGAAGTACAAGCAGGCAGTCTTAGGAAAGTTTTAATTGCGAAAGAAAATAAATGAAAACGTAATCTTGAAGTTTTCATCTTTGGAACGCAACACTAATTAATTCATTGCCATCGACAAAATTTCTTTCTGGCCGATTTAGGCTACGAAAATCCTTCAAACGTTTTTCCGCATTTTTATTGCCGATTGACCACCTCAAGTTGCAAAAAAATATTGGAAACAATAATAAAAAAGAGGAAATTAAAAAAAATTGTTGCATCCCAGTGATGCAAACTTCATCGTCATTGGTAATACGTAAAAACCCACGACGTTGAAGTTCGCATAGTTAAAATGCCACGATTCTGATCCTCATTTTCCATTTCTTTGTTATTACGCTTTTCCAAATCCTTCTTTCCGTGCAAACTGAGGTCGTAAATCTCTAATGAGAATGCGTAAAAACGTTCGAGTGATATTGACACCTTAAAAAATTTGAACATTGTAAAGGAATTATTGTTCGTTACATTCCAACGATGCAAACTTCGACATAATAAAAAGCCTCAAGCGAAAATGTATCAAATAAACCCATTTCGTTGATGTCAATAAAACTCTTTCATCAGAGTATCGGTCACAGATGTATTCGGAGTCGCAGAGGATTAATCCATCAAGCGGGAGATGCGGATTATTAATTTGCCAAGCACAGGTCTTCATCGAAATCCAGAGGTGCAATAGGGATTAACGGTTCATTCGGCATCTTCATTTATCCCTGTACGCGTCTCGGCACACACGCAACTATATGTACAATAGTACACGAGCGCAAGATGCAACGACGTAATCGAACGGTAGCGAGACAAAACAGAGGCGGATAACGAGCTCGAAGGAAGTTGACCGTGCACACACCTACGGGCACTCATATGTACGCACGCATACATACACCCACCAACATATATTTTCACCCCCCCCCCCCTTATTGGCAGGCACATACACTCGTCTATAGCACACGTACGATCATACATGTACCCAGGCCCAAGTGCGCGAACATACATAGTCGTCTATTTCCGACAGCGGGTCGATCGTCCCGTTTATTTGTACAGGTCGTGCTCTGGAACTTGCGGGTGACGCTCAAGCTCTGCGCGAGACGGCGTAACGCGAGAATGAGACTCGAGGGAGCAAGAACGGGGGGGGGGGGGCTTTTGCAGCTTACTGCATGCTGCTGCGTAAACACATCCAAAACCCACAGACACAGTCACCCGGGAAAATGGGACTTTGGAGCTGTCGTTTCTGTTTGATGTTGGCTATCAGCACATCCGGCTGCTCTAAGGACGGTCCTCCAATATTGCAGGCCTCACCGTTGACTTCGGGGCCCGGATAGTACTCCGAATGACTGCTATTGGTGCAAATGTTTGGAAGACACCGGGGTGCGCGTAATATTGAGTATGGGGACAGTAGGCAACTGTGGGGACGCGGTACTTCGTAGTTGGGTGTATTCAGAATTACCTTTCCGCGTGTACGTATGCGCGGGTGGATGTATGTATGGGAGCATGTAAAGACTGGCGGTAACGAAGGACCACAAGGCAGGTAATCCAATACCCAACGTTACGTGAGTTACGCCTTTCAGTTAGCCACTTGCTCCAAGCATAAATCCATCTACGTGCAGTCTCACGCGTCCTGGGCATGGTACACATCAAGGGGTGGTACGGTGGTGAAGCCTAGGCAAAGGGTATGGCTGGAAGGGAGGAGGGTCCGCCCGAAGACCGCAGCATGGTCGTGTATCTCGTGTTTCTTCGCTGATGGGCACCACTGTCTGCAGTGCGACGTACTGTGCATTGTTTATCCAAGTGCAATTGCATCATGCGACACGGCGGTTCGTCTGGTCATACGAGCTTCAACTCTCGCTCCTCCCTCGCCTGCCTCTGTTTGCCTCTCCTTGCCCCAGGTTCTTCCTCGTCTCGTTGAAGTACATGATGCTATGCAGGGGTTGATTCTCGCGCCAACGATCGACCAAGTTTTTCATTGGCCGCGATCGCACGTTTTCGGTTGCCTCGCTCGGTTGTGCGACTAACAGATTCGGATCCCCCGAGTCGTTGGGAGATGACGCCATTATACTTGTAGCAAACGGCGGTCTCGGCGAGGAAATTTATTCGAGCTGTCCACCAGCTTTTTGCCCGGCCACTCTTCCCTCTTTCGCCGTCTCCTCGTGCCCGCTCGCTACTTCGTCTCCTCGGACCAATCTTGCAAATTAATTAGTTTGAACGGATAGAGCAGGGAGTGAGACAGTCGGGGAGTTCACGGGGGGGTGGGGGGGAGCCCAGCAGGAGTAGAACAAAGAGAAAGAGACGAAGGAGGACTTTACTCCTTTGCCAACGTTGCTGGCTGGGAAGAATCGAAGTGGTGAAACAATTTCCTTCCTTCTCAGCTTCAAAGCCCTCCCTCTGCCACCTACCAGACTCCCTCACCGCCCTACTCCAGCCCGGTGGCTCTTTCACGCCGTCGCAAACTTCTCAAGAAAGAGATAAAAGTAACGACGGGCACGGTGTACTATATTTTTTCCAACCGTCTTTCCATCATCTTGGTTTCTTCGTTTCAACCATCCCCTGCTCTCCCTTGCCACCTCCCCACTTTCCCGATAGCTCGTGTTCCTTTATGCACCTCCCAGACTACCACTGTCTTATACACCTATCGATTCTTCAGATTATCGGAAAACGATTGTTCCTGAGACCCACGCGCCTTCTCTATATCTCCATTCCTGCTTCGATCTCACTCCCTCCAACATCATCTCCCTGCCTATCCACCTCTCGCTGCTCTCCCGTCTCTCTGTTATTCAGGAGGGAGAATCCGATCGCGGAGAAGGTATAACGAGGTTATCCAGTGTCAGAGGATCTCTGTCAACGCGCCCGGACTGAAATGAGGGTACGAGGGATTGCCAGAAAGAAGATTGGGGGCGAGGAAACTTTGGGTGGGGAGCTGCAGGCTGGAAAGTTACCATCAAAAAGGGTGTTCTCAATGTAGTCGATGGCTGCATGTCCGTGTGAGGGATGTCACTGATGTACGTGAAGTAGTGCTCGATATCCGAAGGTATCAGGTACATTGTGGGCACACCCAATTCTTTTGGAATCCCTGATACACAGCATCTCGTGTTAACGATGGTACTGCAATCATTGGTACGGAAGTAATGAACTGCTGGAACACAGGAGCTGTTGGAGTTTGCATCGTCGGAATGCAACGGAAGTTCTTTTTCATATTTTGTCCTCGTTCTCGATATCATACGAAATTTTCTTTTGTAGATTCAGATCGTAGGTCTCGAAGTGAGCATTTTGAATAAAACTTTAGTTTTTTTTATAGACAGAATCTGCCTATACGTCGAGAAAAAAATCATTGATCCAATATCATTGGTGTTATTGAATGAAATTTCGTTGATTCAATTGTAAAATTGTTGTCGTAAATAATCGGGCTTATTAGTCTAAACAAAACGCTATTGACTTTAAGGCGTTACCCCCACTTATAGCGCAAAAAAGGCCTTTTTCATGATTTTTTTTAAAGAAAACTACAAAACTTTTTTAATCGATCAATATACCATCTTAAAGAACAGATCTTGAAGAACTTTCAGTAATTTTTTTATTGAAAAATATTACATTGTTTAGTGGCAAATGGCCGTTAATGAAATAATGTTTTTATATACACGGTTTGCGGTGACCAACATTGCGGCGAAGTGGATCATCTGAAGAAAAAAAATGCGGATGGTTTTAGTCAAATATAAGTATAAACTAGTCTTTAATCGAAGGATTTTGAAAAATATTCATTTTTCACAAAATGGCGGACAGTCAAAGTTAATAGTTCGATTTTGACGAAAAAAACATCGAACGATTAAAGACTACATTTTTATGTATTAAATAAGCCTGTAAAATTTCAAGAAGATCGGTTTATTAGTGTTCGAGTAATCTTGGTCACCGACTTCAGAAATGCCATTTTGAGAAAAACGCGTTTAAAGTTTCAATTTCCGGTCGTTTACACAACGGATTCTTCTCTTTCAACGCTCATATCTCAGTCAATTTTGTTCGGATCGACTTGAAATTTTCAGGACATACTCTCAGACACTTATACTTCAAAAAAATGCAATAAAAAGAATCGATTTTTTCAAAATCGCAAGTGGGGGTAACCCCTTAATAACACGATAAGATTTTTTTAAATTCATTCAAAAGATATATTGTTAGCCGAGAACAATATATTATTGAAACTATCTAAAAAATTATCGCGAACAAATTATATAGTTTTGAATGTATTTTCTGCGACGAACAAAAAAGCGTTTCAATTCATAACATAAATATTGTTGATTCGAGTACACAAGAAAAATTGATTTTCGCTCGTTTGATTCAGATAAAATTTCTATTGAGTAAATATGTTATTTTATTTTTTCACCATGTCCGATATTGATTTCCAAAGTACATTATTCGTTAAAATATTAATATTTTATTTTGATCGAAAAATATTAAGCTAATATCTGAAATGGTTAAAAAATTATGCGAAGATAAAATTTGTTTCTTGCGCATTTGGTTGAAAAAATTCAACGAAATCATGGCCGAGCGCCACCGAAATTATAGGTGTGAGGAAACCCGTAGTTCTCAGAGTAACCGCAAAACGCCCCACGCGCGCTCGTTTCTCGTAAGCGTAGCGCGAACCGAAAATCTACTTAAACGCCGGAGAAACTCTAAAGAGTATCGCTTCTTGGCCTGTGGCTAAGATAAACGTGTAGTATCCATTCTTATCAGTTGAGTATCTGATACCCTCTCCATGGATATTCCATTGGATATCTGACATTCTCTCCACTATTATCGTGGGTGGTCATTCTCATGCGCACTTTTTATTTAAGGTTTAAAACAAATTAAAAAACTTACGTCCCATGGCATATTCGTTTCGATGTAGTAAAAAAAAAATTAATTCTATTGATTATATTTTTATACGAAATAAAAAATGCTGTAGCAACCGCTTAATTATTTCATCCATATATCTACGGATTGTGTATAGAATGATTTCAATAGAATATAATTTTATTCAAAGGATAATGTAGATATTCAGAGAACAGAAGAGCTTTTTCAAATAAAATAATATGTTATTTAAATCAATCGCATTTTCCAATATTTCATAGTATTGTAACAATCTCATATATCGGTGGCACTCCGCAGCAGCACATTTATTTGGATCAACCAAAATATTTTTTTGATTCAATTGGTTTTTTTTCTCAGTGTAGAAATTTAGGAAATTCAGGAAAGTGAATTCTCACTGCATTACCATGGTGCAAACTTTAAAGTCATCAGGAACGTACACTTTCCTCTCTCCTTGCGATGTCAATTATTTCTCCTGATTTATAAATCAATAATAATGAGTCACTTTATATTTATTTCATCAATAACTGTAAATATTGTGTGACTAAAGTGAATTATTTTTGCAACGTTCGTGTACTCTTCGTCGTCGGTCTCGAAATAAACATCTCAAAAAGCAGTTGATGGCTTTTTATAGGCAGAATCTGCCAATAAAAATAGAAGAAATTTAAAAAAAAATGAATTTTCATTGCATCCCAACGATGCAATAAAAATTGCACAATAATGAAATCACTTAATTTATTTCATCAACACCTACAAATATTGTGTAAATAAAGTAAATAACTTTCGCAACGTTTCTGTGCTCCAACGTCGTTTTAAACGACGCGCAGTGTACATGCCGGAAGCAGCGCTGGGTCATTCCGTAAAAGTTTCGCGAATCATTGCGGAGCTTTGGTGTGAATTAATCGTTGGCTGCGGGCGAGTGGTATGAACAATGGGCAGAGGACAAGGGAGGAACGCAGAGAGAGAGAGAGACAGAGTACAATCATCCCCTATTCCTGGCCCCGCTGCTCAATTGAAAACGTTCGGAATTCCGCGAGGGTGGCCGGGAAAAGAGCCCCGCGAATATTCCAACGAGCACGCGAGAGGGTTGAATGCAAAGAGAGAGGGAGAGAGAGAGAGAGAGAGAGAGAGAGAGAGAGAGAGAGAGAGAGAGGAGAGGGAGAAAGCGAGAAAAGGGTAGATTGTAAAAGCTCGACGGTCAGCGACAATCGGGGTTAACCAGCGCAACAGCAACCTGTTCGATGACTGTACCATTTGATGATTGCAACAAGTGCGGGTCACACTGCTCCGTTGCCCCGATATCCTGCATGTACAACGCACACCCACACTCTGCGCGGATGTATAGGACATGTTTTCGAAACCCCAGCATTCATTCCCACTTTACGAGAAAGAGGGAGAGGGAGAGGAAAAAGAGAGAGGGAGTCTCACTCGCGTATCATTCGCTCTTGTTTCGAATCCATGACGCTTGTGTGCGTGTGTTCATCATTGCTCCGTTGTTGCTTCTACACATGTTCGTACTCTCGTTCCCATATACGAACCTAGCAGAGCTCAACAAGTGGCCAAATCATTCTCTCTTCCGTTGACTCCAATGAATAAAAAAAAAACAATACCGACTCACCTCCCCGCCCCTGTAGCCATTCTCATTCACCCTCACCACCATGCCCCCCCCCCCGCCCGGATGAATGCTAAAACTCTGTTTTGACCGTGGCGATCCGAGCAATCCGGCAATGCTCACCAGTCAATTTACTCCCGCTCTTCAGTTCTTGTATTTTGTTGTTTTACCGATCCATTCTCGTTTACGCAAGCCCCGATTAGCCTTTTTATACGTTTTTCCGGCCTTTGGTGGAAAATTAACGTCGTTGGATCAACGCGTATGAGAAGATGCGGCAAGAGGAGCGAGATCAGCAACTGGCAATCATCTAAAAATCGCATAAGAAAGCCTCTTGGGCGAGTGATCCGAAGTTGCCAGATTGGGTCACCCGCAAGAAAGTTGCTTGTGGGCGCGGGTGTGGGGAGCACGGAAATTTCGTCTTGTTGTGGAATTTTATTGAAAAGCCGTGGAACCGCGTGTAGACGTGTCACGCTCGTGGACAAGATCTGGCGAACTCTTGGGGCTATGGATGGCTTCTTCATGAGAGGCGTTGAGGTTGATCATGGCAGACGAGATGAGGCTTTTGTATCAAGTTATTTTATCATTCGCCTTGGCTGCAGCTCTACCTGCTTTTTGAGGCTTACACCCGTATTCATTGATGTACCTGGAGGAATCCTCATTACTTATTCTTTGTTCAGAACAAAGAACAAAGAGGCCTTATTTCTCAAGGAACAACTATGAATACGGGTGTTAGTCTTCTCCTCTTCCCGTCCAGAAATTTGAATCGGGAGAAAGTACTGCCCCTGATTTGCCTTCCCTAAATAATATCAGGCTCTGGTCGGGCCGTCCACCCTGGAATAGGTTTCGCGATGTAATGGGTCTCAGACTAGGTCCCGATCCGTAGCGCCGTTCCATTTCTGGGGAACTGATCTGGAACGGGTCGGAGCAGAAGCAGCAAATGACCAGGAAAATTGTAGGGAAATTGAAAATGACGTTTCAGCGTTTTTGGAAGCCTTGAGGAGGTAGAATCGGGAGTGTAGTCAATTTCGTATTTCGACAACACATTGTTTGTTGGTTATATACTTGCTAAGGTAGTATATGAGTGTATACATACGCTTGCTGGCATTTCCTGATAGGCAAAGAGACGGAGAAACGTACACAGATCACTATCAGAGCGAAAAAGGCCTAGAGTGCAAAGGGTTATTTCACAAGTATCGCAAAATCATAAGCGTAAGTGCACTCTGTAAGCATAGCACTTCTGTACGTGGTACAACTCACAGGACGAACTTTTATCCGCGGACGATGGTACCTTGCTTACGCAAAGCGCTTCGCTTGTAGCCACCTGGCGGATTGTTGGCGAAATACATTCAGGTCATGTCTTCCCGGCCAGAACATTCATATTTTCCAACATGATGACAAGGCGTTCAAAAACCACGAATTACCTGCTTTATTTGTTTGCCTCGTAAAATAATTTGGCTATTCTTTATGCTTAAATGATAAGTTATCGTAATCCCGGGATTTATGATAAGCATTGCTATCCTCGTCGATTATCATTGATGAAATGAATGCTTTTAATGATGAATTGGCTCACAGCAGATGTATTAGTTTCATCCCAATCAATTATAAATTTTTCCGATGAGGTGAAAAACAAAGTAGCTTTTCTTTAGTTCTTAAAGACAGGCTCCACTTTTTGAACATGTCAATGTTCTGGCCGGATAGACATTATGTGAAGATGTACTTGCTCGCAATGTATCCCGGCCAGAAGATTGTAATTTCCAAACATAGAGGGTAAGCAGTAAAAAAACGATTCTCCGATCTTCCCGGTTTGTTCCATGGGAGGGCCCGGTCAGGTAAATCAGACAAGGCAAGTCTGACCAGGGCCGGACACAAAGTACGGAATGCCCGATCACATTTCTGCACGTGTTATTCTTCTACTCTTCTTTCTAGTTTTGCTTCTCCTGTTTGTGTTCCTTTTGATTGCCGTTCTCCATTAGTCCTTCAGGTTTTCCCTCCACCCTGCTGCTTTTTCTTTTAATTTTAATTTTCTCTTTCTCCTGCTTCGTCTTCCTCTTTTTTTTGAACCGCTCCTTCCCTTTTTCTGCTCCTGCCCCTTCGCGGATCTTCTACTCCTGACTTTTCCCCCACGTGTTTTTGTCTTGCTCTCTTTTTTCATGGTGCACCTCTTTGTGCTTCTTCTTCGTCTTCTCTTCTTCGCCTCTACTTACTCTTTCTCGTACTCCTCTGGAAGACGAAAAGAGGCTCTTGGTCCGCGGTCTTCTCGCATTCGCCTTCGCTGCAGCTTCTGCTTTTTGTGTCGTAGTCTTCTCTTATTCGTCTGCTCTTCTTTCTACTTTTGTTTTCCCTGTTCGTGTTCCTTCTGATTGTCGTTCTCCATTAGTCCTTCTGATTTTTCTCCACTTTGCTCCTTCTTCTGTTTATTTTCTTTGGCTCCTTCTTCGGCTTCGTTTTCCCCTCCTTTTGGACCCTCTCCTCCCCTTTCACTGCTGCTGTCCCTCCTTCGCAGATCTTCTACTCCTAACTTCCCTCCCCTTCCTATTCCGCTTCGTTTCTTTTTTGGTGCACCTCTTTGTGCTTCTTCATCATCTTCTCTTCTTCTTGTGCTCCTTCTTTGCCTCTACTTCCTTCTTCTCGTAGCCTTTTTTTTCTGCTTCCTGCTCCATCCCAACCCCTACTGCGCTCATATTCCTCCTTGTCCTCCAACTTTTTCCTCCTCCTCCACCTCTTATTTCTCCTTCTCGACCTTCGACCTCTTCCTTCCTCTTGTTTTTCATTCTCCTCTGCTTGCCCTCCCTCTCCCTCTTCTTTTTCTCGTTCACAATCACTTACACACCCTCCGACCATGCCTTTTGCTCTCTCTCTCTCTCTCTCTCTCTCTCTCTCTCTCTCTCTCTCTCTCTCTCTCTCTCTCTCTCTCTCTCTCTCTCTCTCTCTTCTGGTCGCTCGTTGCGTACATACACGGTTGAACGGAACGGGTCTCATTAAGAACGCCTTCACGACCCTCATTCTTCGAGTCTTGCGTGCGGCTCTCCCTTCCGCTTCTCTCCCCAGGCACTCAAACACGCCGTCCCCCTTTCGTCGTCGTATTGCCTTTTATGCCCGTGTTTGTTTCATACACGGGTACTCCATACGCACTCGTTCACACCCCCCCCCCCCCCCCACGCTTCTCGTATTCTGTTTTACACTATTCTCATCCTTGTCTGCAACGAATGCCCTGTTCGATTATCAATATTTTTTTAGCATTTTTCAATAGTGGATCTCCAATATGTTCTGTTGATCACAGTATTGGGATGACGAGGACGGGATCTTAAATACAATGAATACACATTCTTGTCTACTTTGAGTTCTATTGTTTGAAAAAAATATTGGAAGACAATGAAATTATTATTATTTAACGAAGATTATTTAATGCAGCAATGATGGCAATAGCAACAACAGCAATCACAAAGTGCTGCTATTGCTGCATAGCCAATCGGTGTGGGTGGTTCCGGCGACTAGGGCGATCTGAATTGAAAAATAAAAAATATACTTTCAGGATAATGGTCAAATTTTCGTATGGACGGATGTTTTGAAATTTTGAAAATGCCTAGCTGAAAAAAGTTGCATTTTCGGTTAAAAAAAATACCGTCAATCATTTGTCATTGACAAATGGATGAACATATTTGAAAAATTATCTTGTCATGCGATAAGAACGTATGACAGAGCTATGTTCTGTCCGAATTTGAAGCAGGACGAATCAATTTCGAAACGCGAAACACATCAAGGAAAACACAAAAGAAAAATCGCCATAACGCTATCGACTATTTGAATTTTTACGAAATCTTCGTTGCAAGTCCAAGTAAAAACCCTATGCTATAGAACTATGCAACAAGAAATCGTATTCCTAAAATACCAAGCCTATGGAGGCCCATTAACAGCTTTTTCAACGACCCAGCGAATGAATGGTGTTGAAGTTTGCATCGTTGGAACGCAACGAAAGCTCTTTGTTACATTTCGTTTTCCATATTTTCATTATTACAGAAGATCCTTTTTTTAGATTTATATTGTAGATCGCTGAATAAATACCTTAAAAAATGGTCAAAGGATTTTGGTTTGCAAAATCAGTCGAATTAAATTTTAAACATTCCGAAAAATTAATTTTCATTGCATTCTAAGGATGCAAGCTTCAACTCCATACGAATGACGATACCGGTTGAATATTTCGTACACTGAGAAAAAAAACCATTGATCCAATATCATTGTTGTTATTGAATAACATTTTGTTGATTCAATTGTAAAATTGTTAGTGTAAATAATTTAATTTATTAGCCCAAATAAAACGCTATTGACTTTAATAACACGATAAGATTTTTTTAAATTCATTCAAAAGATATATTGTTAGCCGAGAACAATATATTATTGAAACTATCTAAGAAATTATCGCGAACAAATTACATAATTTTGAATGCATTTTCTGCAACGAACAAAAAAGCGTTTCAATTCATAACATGAATATTGTTGATTCGAGTACACAAGAAAAATTGTATTTCGCTTGTTTTATTCAAATAAAATTTCTATCGAGTAAATATGTTGTTTTATTTTTTTCACCATATCCGATATTGATTTCCAAGTACATTATTCGTTGAAATATTAATATTTTATTTCGACTGAAAAATATTAAGCAAGTGTCTGAATTGGTTAAAAAATTATGCGAAAATAAAATTTGTTTATTGCGCATTTGGTTGAGAAAATTCAACCAAATCATGGCCGAGAGCCACCGAAATTATAGGTGTGAGGAAACCCGTAGTTCTCGGAGTAACCGCTAGAAGCCGCACGCGCGCTCGTTTCTCGTAAGCGTAGCGCGAACCGAAAATCTTCTTAAACGCCGGAGAAACTTTAAAGAGTATCGCTTCTTGGCCTGTGGCTAAGATCAGTGTGTAGTATTCGTTCTTATCAGTTAAATATGTGATATTCTCTCCATGGATATTCCAATGGATATCTGACATTCTCTCCACTATTATAGTGGATGATCATTCTAATGCTCACTTTTTATTTAAGATTTAAAACAAATTGAAAAACTTACGTCCCATGGCATATTCGTTTCGATGCAGCAAATAAATAATTAATTCTATTGATTATATTTTGTACGAAATAAAAAATGTTGTAGCAATCGCTTAATTATTTCATCCATACATCTACGGATTGTATATAGAACGATTTCAATAGAATATAATTTTATTTAAAGGATAATGTTGATATTCGGAGAACTGAAGAGCTTTTTCAATAAAAATAATATGATTATTTAAATCAATCACATTTTCGAATATTTTATAGTATTGTAACAATCTCATATATCGGTGGCATTCCGCAACAGCACATTTATTTGGATCAACCGATATATTTTTTTGATTCCATTGGTTTTTTTTTCTCAGTGTACTCCATCGAAAAATAATATTCCAAATCCCCTACATCTACGTAACGTTGGCAGATCCGGCGGTCCTGAGGACGGTCCTCAATCTGCTGTAAACCAAATCGTTGGTCTTGTGGCCAGGGTGGTTCGCGAGAATCAAGTGTCTCCGAAATCACCGTCGACCTATGCATCTATCCGTATATACATTCGCGCGGTGAATGTGTTATTATGATTGGGCTGCAAGTAGCCCGGTAGAAATATCGTTTGCGAGCTGGAAACGAGAGACACAAAGTTTTGCCATCCGATTCTCGGGAGTTTCCTCTCAGCCTCCTGTGCATTATCGCAGTATGCTCGGCGGGCGCGTCGCCCCATTACTAATCGAATTCTTCTCGTTCCAGGGTGGCGGTGGAAGCAGCGGGGCTGCGGGCGGTTTGAAGTTCACGGTGGCTGACACTTGCGAGAGAATCAAAGAGGAATTCAATTACATCCAGCAACAGTACCACTCGTGAGTATATAGTCGTCTTTTCGTTTTCTCGTTTCCACTTCGTCTTTGGCTCGCTTCTTTATTTTGAACTCTCTAATACTTATTCTTCTCATATCGCGTTGTTTGTCCTTATTTGGATAGTTCGCAAGGTGCCCCTTCCTGCTGCTTTTCTCTGCGCCTTTCGAATTATTTTATCCCTCAATCTTGAGACACTGGGCCTCCTCCTCTTTGTTTTCCACCTCCTCGTCCTCTTCTTCGTTTACCACCTCCTCCTTCTCTTTCGAGGGGGGAGAGGCCCTCAGGCGAGGAAAAAACTGCCGATTGTCATGATTTTTTTCAAAGGCAAGATTTCTTACCCCACTTTTGAGACTTCGGGTATGTTATACTACCACTTTTGACTTGTACATGGTATTTTTCAAAATGATTAATCTTTAAAAATGGCGGAGGTATGGCGCTTCTGAACGGGTTGCGAAGGATGTTGGCAGACGGCGTGAAATGTAGCGTCGGCGGGATTAATCTGAAAAAAAAACCAACGAAGGTTTTTCTTTCGTTGACACTCATACGGAGAATATGAACCAAGGAAAAGTGAGAAATGTTCAAAATTGATAAAATGGTACGCTTTGAAACCAAAAAAATCAATTTTCCGAAAAAAAAATTGCTACATTTTGCAATAAAATGAAACTTGAAACAAAATTCTAAGACATCTAGGTTCATGCTTTTGACAATAAGGTTAGAATAAATTATAACGAATTTTGTCAGTATCGGTCGATTAGTTTTTCAGCTATACGTCACGCCAGTTTTGAAAATGCAATTTCGAAGACCGTGCCATACCTCCGTCATTTTTAAAGATTATTTTTTTTTTCAATTACCATCTAACAGCCAAAAGTAGTAATAAAACATACCCCAAGTCTTAAAAATGGTGAAAAAAATTTTTCCGTTAAAAAAGAATAACAAAATCAGCAAATTTTTTCTTTGCCTAAAGGTATCTTCCACCTTGAAACGTTTTTCGCATCCTCCCTCTACTCTTTTTCGTTTTCCACCTCCTCCATCTATTCTTTTCCGTTTTTCGACTCCTCCATCTTGTCTCCGTGTTAAACTTCCCGCGCCTTGTATTAGCTCTCCTTCGTTCTTTTCTTCTTCTTCGGTTTTTCCATCTCCTTTTCCTTCTTCTTTCCTCTCCTCTTCTTTGCGTTCACCTCCTCCTCCTCCCTGTCTCCACCCTTCATTTCCCAGTAGTTTTACCAGGTCTACAATCTTTTCGTCCTCTTTCCTGTCGTTCGCTCTCTTGTGGCAGCGTTTATTATTCCTGCTTTGTCTCCTCCCTCCTGTCTTGTTCCTCTCCTCCTCCTTCTGCTCCTTCTGTCTCTCCTCTCTTTCTCTCTGTTTCCGTTTCTTCCTAAAATACTGAAAATTGGGTCTCCAGCTTTTACCATTCCTCCTGCACTCCCCTTTCTGTTCGTATTCTTCTAACTCCAACTCTTCCTTCTTCCCTCCTCCCCTTCTTTCACTCATTCTGTCTACCTTCTCATTTTTCTGATTCTTTTTCTCTCCTGCCACGTTTGCTCGTGCTCGCTCTTTTTCCTCTCCCTCCTCTCCTCCCTTGCTGCTGTGCTATTTTCTGTTCTCTCTCTCCCGTTCTTCAGTTCTTTTCGCTCTGGGCCTCTCCTTACACATAGCTTACACGAATCGCACAACCCGCTCCTTTTTGACGTCAGGTCGTTCCATATCCTTCCCAATTCATTCTACTCCCTTCCCTCCTCTACCATCCCTCCTGCCCCTCCCCACTTCATCTATCCATTCATCTCCTTCTCGCACACTTCGCAGCTCCCTGCTTGTTCTCCGCCCGTTTCTACTCCTCCGTGCACTCCACCTTCGGTGTTTTCCCACTCTGCTCTTCGTCGTACAGAGAGACTCTTCCTCGTAACACCTTTTCCGCATCCTCTTCCAACGCCGCAATACGCTCTCCTCTGTTCTTCCGCTGCGTGACGTGTCTCTCGAAACCTCGCGCTTCACGCTCTCACTCCCCGTTCTGCCTCCTCCCCCCCCCCCCCCCCCCCGGGCTCTTGCCTTCTCGTTCTCTCTTCCCACGTCTCAGGACGTAACCGCGACACAAACTCGTTTTTCTCACTCCTCTCTTTGAACGGAGAGTTCGTAGTCTCCTCTCCCTTTCTCTCTCTCTCTCTCTCCCTCCCTCCCTCCCTCCCTCCCTCCCTCTCTCTCTCTCTCTCTCTCTCTCTCTCTCTCTCTCTCTCTCTCTCTCTCTCTCTCTCTCTCTCTCTCTCTCTCTCTCTCTCTCTCTCTCTCTCTCTCTCTCTCTCTCCCTCCCTCTCCCCTCACTCTCTACGGACTCCTCGCAATTTTGTTCCTCACATCGTCTATCACTCCATCTTTGCCCCGACTCCCCTCCTCGCTCTTTCTCTCTATCTCTCTCTCCCGGCCCTTACTTTCTCGCTCAATGATCCCCCTCACTTCTTTGGCCTCCCTTCACTCTCCACCACACGCGAGCAACGATCGAGACCTCGCGCGGCGAACGAGCCTCGAATTCGAAACGTCCCCGTAATACCGAGGACTTTTTTTTCCTGTATACGTTTTAAATTACCGGTAAAGAACGCCCGTGGTGACCGGCAACAAAAGAGTATATATATATCAAATTTTGATATATATATCTATATCAAGAATCGATCTTCACACTTGTAATAACTATAATAAAATCGTAGAGACTCACCGGAAGTCGAATGGCATTGCTGCTTCTCGACAAGTCTGATTCATCGAGAAAAGTGTCTCGTGTGTACGATGAGGAAAAAAGCTATGGGAACCTACCGCCCTTCGCAACTCTTTCATATATTGTGACGTGTTTCGTACGAGCCTCTTCGCTTACTTCAATTATAAAGGGTGTCTTGAAATAACCTGACATTTTGATTCATTACTAAAACGTATTATTTATTTGAAAAGTACGAATATTTTTATCGCAATATAAGGTATAAACATGGAGGTTATGTGTGGAACACAATATCCGATAAATGGCATAAACGGCATGGAGAAGACTTCTTTCAACATGATGGCGCAACCTGCCACACTGCGAGCGAGACAATGCAGTTATTGCAGACGAAGTTTCATGGTCGTTTTATCTCGCGCCGCGGCGATGTGAATTGGCCACCAAGATCGTGCGATTTGACGCCATTGGACTTCTTCCTTTCGGGTTTTCTGAAAGGAAAGGTGAATGCCGATGGTCCACAGACCATTCCGGAGCTCAAGGAAGTAGTTGGACGCACTATTAATGAAATTACTTCGCAATTATGCCAAAATGTTGTTGACAATTTCGTCAAAAGAGCGAACGTTTGCAAACATTCCATGTTTGTACCTTATATTAAAATAAAAATAGTCGTACTTTTCAAATAAATAATACGTTTTATTATTAAATGTAAATCTCGGGTCATTTCGAGACACCTTATATATGTATATTTTATAATTTATTATATCATGACATAATTTTACTTTTATAATAATAATAACATTTGCATTGAATGAAAAATGTTTATTGTTATATTATAAATAAAGAACATGAATATTGTTATAATTTTTATTATATGTATAAGTCGTACGATGATTCCGTTCGTTTTGTCAACTCTCGTCATTCATCTTCGCTGCTTTTTTTCTCTCTGCCCTCGCAGCTTGAAGCTCGAGTTTGAGAAGTTGGCCAACGAGAAGACCGAGATGCAGAGGCATTACGTCATGGTGAGTGTGTTTCTTTGACTATTTGATTCGCCTCTATAAGGGATCGTTAAATTTCACGATATCCGCGAAACCAAGAACGTTCTCAATTCCCCCCTTCACAGGGAGGTTTTTTGCACGAAATGAGGTTATTCACTTTTTCTATGTTTTTTTTTTCGTCTTTTTTCCTTTGCCTTTTCGTGCTCAACGGGGTTTGCACATTCGCGGCTTTGGTCTTTAGACACGAGTAACTTCGTATTTCGTACGTACATTCTCTCTCTCTCTCTCTCTCTCTCTCTCTGATTCTCCCGTTTCGTAGGCGATTCGCCTGCTCATTCGCGAAAGGCAAAGCTCCCTTGCATTCCTCCGAGTATAAGGGGCTATGCTTACGAAGCTTTGAGGGTTGTTTCAACGCTACCTGCCCACCCTACCCTTTCCGCCCTCCTATCTTCATTGACGAAGGGCAAGGGAGGGGGAGAGAGAGACAGAGGAGAGAGAGAGAGAGAGAGAGAGAGGAAGAGAGAGAGGAAGAGAGAGAGAGAGAGAGAGAGAGAGAGAGAGAGAGAGAGAGAGAGAGAGAGAGAGAGAGAGAGAGAGAGAGAGAGAGAGACGTGGTAGGTTTAAGGGCGCGACCGGAAATTGAATGCTCAGAATGAAATACGGGCACAGCGTTTGCGCTCCCTCGCGTCTCTCCCTAACGCTCGTCGTCTCGCTCCTTTACCCTATACCTATCTCGATCACTTTCCCGTTCTCGCGTTCGATGCCCTTTCAAATCTGCCCGGTCGGTGAACGGAAACAGCGAAGGAAAGACCAGCGGGAAAGAGACCGAGACTGACAATGAAGAGATATAGCGCCCCCACGGCAAAAGAAAGCAATGGCTACATGTATGCGGATATAACTTCATTACGTTGAACGTAAAAAAAAGACCATGACAAAAAAAATAGAATTTGTTCAAATTCTATTTATACAAAATAAATTCATTTTTCAAAAGTATTGGTAAATATTAAAGTAAGTCGAACAAAACCGATGAAAAAAAGTTAAAGTTTGTCGAAGTTTCTAAGGTAATGACAAAAATCAATTTTTTCAACTTTGAATATCCTACATTAATAAAAAATAAAAATATTATTTATTAAAGTAAATTATATACTATAAACATAATCACAATGTTTTTTTTCATCATTTTGCGAGTTATTTTTTTTTATTTGTATATAAATATACACCTTGTTTGGATAAACGCGCATTTAATTTACGTTCACACGGTTGAATTAAAATAATATAATAAAACAATTTTTTTTCGACGAAAATGTATTGCCTATTTTTTAAATGTGAAAAAAGAAAACGAAGCAACAGTAAGGCTATTCGACAATAAGAAGAAAATATAAAAATGTTGAAGTATAGGAAAAAGAATATTAACAAATAATTTTTGTACGTCTAAAATATTTTTCATATTATTCGAGAACGAAAAAAAAAAACAGCAACAATAAAGCTACTCGACACTAGTAGAGAGACGGGAGTCGAATTCACGTGGCTATAATCATATTCAATTTGCAGGCTTTTTTTTCACTCCGCGATACTGATCACCCTGCGGCTTCGTCTCTTCCGCAACTTTTTTGTTTCTCTCTTTTTGTTGGAGAAATAAAGCTTCAACTACCCTTGTTAGATTCACCCTGTATTATCGGGTTTCCTTTATTTCCTCACTTTTCTGCTCGTAATCTCCGAGAACATCGATAATATATACAGATGTACCTGCATACGCAAGCATGCCGTTCGTATAAACTGTCGATAATCATAGACGGAATTGTCTCATTCGTAACCCGAGAAAAACGATCCCTTCAGTGGTGTATTCGGTTTCCTCTTGCATAAATATACATTCTTATTCTCGTCGAATATAGGACTGGAAAAATTATGGAATAATAATAATAACGATAATAATAATGATAGTAATAATGACGTGAAATTAATTACAACAGCAGCATAAATATTGTTATAGAACGAACAATAACCAAAGGGTGTCTCAAAATTACCTGTAATTTCAATTTATCCATAAAACGTATTGCTTACTAATAAAACGTATTATTCATTTGAAATATACGAATATTTTTATTTTAATATAAGGTACAAACATGGAGGTTATGCGTGGAACACAAATGTCAATGTCACACACATGTTCTTGTGTCAATTGTTGGGTTGTTGTTTGAGATGGTGCGTTACGATGACCAAAAGACGTGCGGACTTTTCCAACCGTTTCGGGGCCGGGTTGAAATTTCGAACTTGGAATGCAGCGACGGTTTAAAATTCCGAATTTTAATGTTCCGAAATTACAAGGTCCGTCAAGATTATGACAGCGAAAGTCTACACAGTTGACTGTAAATGATGTTGAACGTATAACAATGTCTAGACACATTCCAAAATTGACGTAAAATAACTTCTTAATCAAAAAAGAATTCTTGAAATAATTCGTCGATTTATTGAAAATTTTGCAACTTTTAAACCTTCCATAAGCCGAATTATTTTGACGATGTTCAGATTTTCGAAGTTTTGGTCTTTCGTGTGAAATTCTTCCGGAGTTTTGATCTTTCGGGATAGTATATTTTCGGAGTTTTGAGCGTTCTGATCATTCAACGTTCGGAATTTCAACCTGGCCCCACCGTTTCTGCAAAGCTTTCACCCTTTTTTGTAGCGAATTTTCATAATTTCTTCGCGTTGCACGATCGTGTAATTCTCCACGACTCAACCTCAATACTTTCTGATGCCAGTTCTCAAACATTAGTACTCTACGTTCGCTACAAAAAAAATGGCGCTCGATTAAAAATGTCAGGTCATTTTGTGACATCCTTTATATTGACTATGACTATAATAATGATGACGATAATAATAAATAGTGAGGTCGGGTAAGTGAATGTTTTCCAGTGCAAACTGACAAAGGGAGGACGCTAATCGGGACCCCACGGGCACCAAAGATATCCGAGTCGAGCTTGAGGGTTATTTTTTGAACCATTTCCAAGTCAGCGGCGTAGCGCAGTGGTCAAGCGCATTGCTGCTGACCTGTGTGAACTTGGCACCCGAGTATGACCGATCTTAATTTTTTTTTATTATTTCGGATTGTTTTTGTTTGTAGTTGATTGTAGTACAAACGATTTCGTTTGTAGTAACTCAGAAAAAAAATTAGGGCCCTTAAAAAAAAAGTCAGCCCCCTTAATGAAAATATTTAAGCGGGCGGAGTTACTTTTCATTCAAAATCGTTTGTAGTTGATTGTAGTGAAATTATTTTTGTTTGTAGTTGAACCGTTTCCGAAAAAAATCGAATTTTCGAAAAAAACGATAGATAGATGTGGAAAAAAGATTTTGCGACAATTTTTTTTCGTGATCGGCGGCTTATTGTAAGAAAGTAGCTTACTACAAACAATATGCGACCTGTCAAAACGTCTGTAGTTGTTTGTAGTTCCCGAATCATCGTTTGTAGTTGCGCGAAAAACGAACTACAAACGAGGAAGGCACCTGAAAATGATTTTTGAACGCTTCTCGTTGGAATATCTTGTTTGTAGTGGCAAATAAGCTTACTACAAAGGATATCGGACCTCTCAAAATGTTTGTAGTTGTTTGTAGTTCCCGAATTATCGTTTGTAGTTGGGCGAAAATCGAACTATAAACGAAGAAAGCACCTGAAAATGAGTTTTGAACGCTTCTCGTTGGAATATCTTGTTTGTAGTGGCAAATAAGCTTACTACAAACGATATCCGACCTCTTAAAACGTTTGTAGTTGTTTGTAGTTCCCGAATTATCGTTTGTAGTTGCGCGAAAATCGAAATACGGACGGGGAAAGCACCGAAAAATGATTTTTCCAGGCTTCTCTTGGGAATCATTCGTTTGTAGTGGCAAACAAGCTTACTACAAACGATAAACGGACACTTCAAACGTTTGTAGTTGTTTGTAGTTTGCGATTAAGCGATTGTAGTTACGCGAAAATCAATCTACGAACGAGGATAGTACCAAAAATAATTATTCGAGGCTTTTCTTCAAGATTATTCGTTTGTAGTGGCAAACTAGCTTACTACAAACGATAGACGACCTGTCAAAACTTGTGTAGTTGTTTGTAGTTCCCGGATTATCGTTTGTAGTTGCGCGAAAATCGAACTACAAACGAGGAAAGCACTTGAAAATGAGTTCTGAACGCTTCTCGTTGGAATATCTTGTTTGGAGTGGCAAATAAGTTTACTACAAACGATATCGAACCTCTCAAAACGATTGTAGTTGTTTGTAGTTTCCGAATTATCGTTTGTAGTTGCGCGAAAATCGAACTACAAACGAGGAAAGAATCTGAAAATGAGTCTCGAACGCTTCTCGTTAGGATATCTTGTTTGTGGTGGCAAATAAGCTTACTACAAACGATATCCGACCTCTCAAAACGTTTGTAGTTGTTTGTAGTTCGCGAATTATCGTTTGTAGTTGCGCGAAAATCAAACTACAAACGAGGAAAGCACCTGAAAATGAGTTTCGAAAGCTTCTCGATAGGATATCTTGTTTGTAGTGGCAAATAAGCTTACTACAAACGATATCCAACCTCTTAAAACGTTTGTAGTTGTTTGTAGTTCCCGACCTATCGTTTGTAGTAGCGCGAAAATCGAACTACGATCGAGGAAAGCACCGACAAATGATTTTTCAAGGCCTCTCTTCGGAATTATTCGTTTGTAGTGGCAAACAAGCTCACTACAAACGATGAACGACCTCTTAAAACGTTTGTAGTTGTTTGTAGTTTGCGATTAGTCGTTTGAAGTTGCGCGAAAATCAATCTACGAACGAGGAAAGCATCAAAAATGATTTTTCAAAGCTTCTCTTCAAGATTATTCGTTTGTAGTGGCAAACTAGCTTATTACAAACGATACACGACCTGTCAAAACGTTTGTGGTTGTTTGTAGTTCCCGAATTATCGTATGTAGTTGCGCGAAAATCAAACTACAAACGAGGAAAGCACCTGAAAATGAGTTTCGAACGCTTCTCGTTAGGATATCTTGTTTGTAGTGGCAAATAAGGTTACTACAAACGATATCCGACCTCTCAAAACGTTTGCAGTTGTTTGTAGTTTCCGAATTATCGTTCGTAGTTGCGCAAAAATCGAACTACGAACGAGAAAAGCACCTAAAAATGAGTTTCGAAAGCTTCTCGTTAGGATATCTTGTTTGTAGTGGCAAATAAGCTTACTACAAACGATATCCGACCTCTCAAAACGTTTGTAGTTGTTTGTAGTTCGCGAATTATCATTTGTAGTTGCGCGAAAATCAAACTACAAACGAGGAAAGCACCTGAAAATGAGTTTCGAAAGCTTCTCGTTAGGATATCTTGTTTGTAGTGGCAAATAAGCTTACTACAAACGATATCCAACCTCTTAAAACGTTTGTAGTTGTTTGTTGTTCCCGACCTATCGTTTGTAGTAGCGCGAAAATCGAACTACGAACGAGGAAAGCACCGACAAATGATTTTTCAAGGCCTCTCTTCGGAATTATTCGTTTGTAGTGGCAAACAAGCTCACTACAAACGATGAACGACCTCTTAAAACGTTTGTAGTTGTTTGTAGTTTGCGATTAGTCGTTTGTAGTTGCGCGAAAATCAATCTACGAACGAGGAAAGCATCAAAAATGATTTTTCAAAGCTTCTCTTCAAGATCATTCGTTTGTAGTGGCAAACTAGCTTATTACAAACGATACACGACCTGTCAAAACGTTTGTGGTTGTTTGTAGTTCCCGAATTATCGTTTGTAGTTGCGCGAAAATCAAACTACAAACGAGGAAAGCACCTGAAAATGAGTTTCGAACGCTTCTCGTTACGATATCTTGTTTGTAGTGGCAAATAAGGTTACTACAAACGATATCCGACCTCTCAAAACGTTTGTAGTTGTTTGTAGTTCCCGAATTATCGTTTGTAGTTGCGCGAAAATCAAACTACAAACGAGGAAAGCACCTGAAAATGAGTTTTGAACGCTTCTCGTTTGGATATCTTGTTTGTAGTGGCAAATAAGGTTACTACAAACGATATCCGACCTCTCAAAACGTTTGCAGTTGTTTGTAGTTTCCGAATTATCGTTTGTAGTTGCGCGAAAATCGAACTACAAACGAGGAAAGCACCTGAAAATGAGTTTCGAACGCTTCTCGTTATGATATCTTGTTTGGAGTGGCAAATAAGCTTACTACAAACGATATCCAACCTCTTAAAACGTTTGTAGTTGTTTGTAGTTCCCGACCTATCGTTTGTAGTTGCGCAAAAATCGAACTACGAACGAGGAAAGCACCGACAAATGATTTTTCAAGGCCTCTCTGCGGAATTATTCGTTTGTAGTGGCAAACAAGCTCACTACAAACGATGATCGACCTCTTAAAACGTTTGTAGTTGTTTGTAGTTTGCGATTAGTCGTTTGTAGTTGCGCGAAAATCCATCTACGAACGAGGAAAGCATCAAAAATGATTTTTCAAGGCTTCTCTTCAAGATTATTCGTTTGTAGTGGCAAACTAGCTTACTACAAACGATAGACGACCTGTCAAAACGTGTGTAGTTGTTTGTAGTTCCCGGATTATCGTTTGTAGTTGCGCGAAAATCGAACTACAAACGAGGAAAGCACCTGAAAATGATTTTTGAACGCTTCTCGTTGGAATATCTTGTTTGTAGTGGCAAATAAGCTTACTACAAACGATATCGGACCTCTTAAAATGTTTGTAGTTGTTTGTAGTTCCCGACCTATCGTTTGTAGTTGCGCAAAAATCGAACGACGAACGAGGAAAGCACCGACAAATGATTTTTCAAGGCCTCTCTGCGGAATTATTCGTTTGTAGTGGCAAACAAGCTCACTACAAACGATGAACGACCTCTTAAAACGTTTGTAGTTGTTTGTAGTTTGCGATTAGTCATTTGTAGTTGCGCGAAAATCAATCTACGAACGAGGAAAGCATCAAAAATGATTTTTCAAGGCTTCTCTTCAAGATTATTCGTTTGTAGTGGCAAACTAGCTTACTATAAACGATACACGACCTGTCAAAACGTTTGTGGTTGTTTGTAGTTCCCGAATTATCGTTTGTAGTTGCGCGAAAATCAAACTACAAACGAGGAAAGCACCTGAAAATGAGTTTTGACCGCTTCTCGTTGGAATATCTTGTTTGTAGTGGCAAATAAGCTTACTACAAACGATATCCGACCTCTTAAAACGTTTGTAGTTGTTTGTAATTCCCGAGTTATCGTTTGTAGTTGCGCGCTAATCGAACTACGGACGGGGAAAGCACCGAAAAATGATTTTTCAAGGCTTCTCTTGGGAATCATTCGTTTGTAGTGGCAAACAAGCTTACTACAAACGATAAACGGACTCTTCAAACGTTTGTAGTTGTTTGTAGTTTGCGATTAAGCGTTTGTAGTTGCGCGAAAATCAATCTACGAACGAGGATAGTACCAAAAATAATTTTTCGAGGCTTTTCTTCAAGATTATTCGTTTGTAGTGGCAAACTAGCTTACTACAAACGACAGACGACCTGTCCAAACGTGTGTAGTTGTTTGTAGTTCCCGGATTATCGTTTGTAGTTGCGCGAAAATCGAACTACAAACGAGGAAAGCAACTGAAAATGAGTTCTGAACGCTTCTCGTTGGAATATCTTGTTTGGAGTGGCAAATAAGTTTACTACAAACGATATCGAACCTCTCAAAACGATTGTAGTTGTTTGTAGTTCCCGACCTATCGTTTGTAGTTGCGCAAAAATCGAACTACGAACGAGGAAAGCACCGACAAATGATTTTTCAAGGCCTCTCTGCGGAATTATTCGTTTGTAGTGGCAAACAAGCTCACTACAAGTAGTTGTTTGTAGTTTGCGATTAGTCGTTTGTAGTTGCGCGAAAATCAAACTACAAACGAGGAAAGCACCTGAAAATGAGTTTCGAAAGCTTCTCGTTAGGATATCTTGTTTGTAGTGGCAAATAAGCTTACTACAAACGATATCCAACCTCTTGAAACGTTTGTAGTTGTTTGTTGTTTCCGAATTATCGTTTGTAGTTGCGCGAAAATCGAACTACAAACGAGGAAAGCACCTGAAAATGAGTTTCGAACGCTTCTTGTTAGGATATCTTGTTTGGAGTGGCAAATAAGCTTACTACAAACGATATCCAACCTCTTAAAACGTTTGTAGTTGTTTGTAGTTCCCGACCTATCGTTTGTAGTTGCGCAAAAATCGAACTACGAACGAGGAAAGCACCGACAAATGATTTTTCAAGGCCTCTCTGCGGAATTATTCGTTTGTAGTGGCAAACAAGCTCACTACAAACGATGAACGACCTCTTAAAACGTTTGTAGTTGTTTGTAGTTTGCGATTAGTCGTTTGTAGTTGCGCGAAAATCAATCTACGAACGAGGAAAGCATCAAAAATGATTTTTCAAGGCTTCTCTTCAAGATTATTCGTTTGTAGTGGCTAACTAGCTTACTACAAACGATAGACGACCTGTCAAAACGTGTGTAGTTGTTTCTAGTTCCCGGATTATCGTTTGTAGTTGCGCGAAAATCGAACTACAAACGAGGAAAGCACCTGAAAATGATTTTTGAACGCTTCTCGTTGGAATATCTTGTTTGTAGTGGCAAATAAGCTTACTACAAACGATATCGGACCTCTCAAAATGTTTGTAGTTGTTTGTAGTTCCCGACCTATCGTTTGTAGTTGCGCAAAAATCGAACTACGAACGAGGAAAGCACCGACAAATGATTTTTCAAGGCCTCTCTGCGGAATTATTCGTTTGTAGTGGCAAACAAGCTCACTACAAACGATGAACGACCTCTTAAAACGTTTGTAGTTGTTTGTAGTTTGCGATTAGTCGTTTGTAGTTGCGCGAAAATCAATCTACGAACGAGGAAAGCATCAAAAATGATTTTTCAAGGCTTCTCTTCAAGATTATTCGTTTGTAGTGGCAAACTAGCTTACTACAAACGATACACGACCTGTCAAAACGTTTGTGGTTGTTTGTAGTTCCCGAATTATCGTTTGTAGTTGCGCGAAAATCAAACTACAAACGAGGAAAGCACCTGAAAATGAGTTTTGACCGCTTCTCGTTGGAATATCTTGTTTGTAGTAGCAAATAAGCTTACTACAAATGATATCCGACCTCTTAAAACGTTTGTAGTTGTTTGTAGTTCCCGAATTATCGTTTGTAGTTGCGCGAAAATCGAACTACGGACGGGGAAAGCACCGAAAAATGATTTTTCAAGGCTTCTCTTGGGAATCATTCGTTTGTAGTGGCAAACAAGCTTACTACAAACGATAAACGGACTCTTCAAACGTTTGTAGTTGTTTGTAGTTTGCGATTAAGCGTTTGTAGTTGCGCGAAAATCAATCTACGAACGAGGATAGTACCAAAAATAATTTTTCGAGGCTTTTCTTCAAGATTATTCGTTTGTAGTGGCAAACTAGCTTACTACAAACGATAGACGACCTGTCAAAACGTGTGTAGTTGTTTGTAGTTCCCGGATTATCGTTTGTAGTTGCGCGAAAATCGAACTACAAACGAGGAAAGCACCTGAAAATGAGTTCTGAACGCTTCTCGTTGGAATATCTTGTTTGGAGTGGCAAATAAGTTTACTACAAACGATATCGAACCTCTCAAAACGATTGTAGTTGTTTGTAGTTTCCGAATTATCGTTTGTAGTTGCGCGAAAATCGAACTACAAACGAGGAAAGAATCTGAAAATGAGTCTCGAACGCTTATCGTTAGGATATCTTGTTTGTAGTGGCAAATAAGCTTACTACAAACGATATCCGACCTCTCAAAACGTTTGTAGTTGTTTGTAGTTCGCGAATTATCGTTTGTAGTTGCGCGAAAATCAAACTACAAACGAGGAAACCACCTGAAAATGAGTTTCGAAAGCTCCTCGTTAGGATATCTTGTTTGTAGTGGCAAATAAGCTTACTACAAACGATATCCAACCTCTTCAAACAACGTTTGTAGTTGTTTGTTGTTCCCGACCTATCGTTTGTAGTAGCGCGAAAATCGAACTACGAACGAGGAAAGCACCGACAAATAATTTTTCAAGGCCTCTCTTCGGAATTATTCGTTTGTAGTGGCAAACAAGCTCACTACAAACGATGAACGACCTCTTAAAACGTTTATAGTTGTTTGTAGTTTGCGATTAGTCGTTTGTAGTTGCGCGAAAATCAATCTACGAACGAGGAAAGCATCAAAAATGATTTTTCAAAGCTTCTCTTCAAGATTATTCGTTTGTAGTGGCAAACTAGCTTATTACAAACGATACACGACCTGTCAAAACGTTTGTGGTTGTTTGTAGTTCCCGAATTATCGTTTGTAGTTGCGCGAAAATCAAACTACAAACGAGGAAAGCACCTGAAAATGAGTTTCGAACGCTTCTCGTTAGGATATCTTGTTTGTAGTGGCAAATAAGGTTACTACAAACGATATCCGACCTCTCAAAACGTTTGCAGTTGTTTGTAGTTTCCGAATTATCGTTTGTAGTTGCGCGAAAATCGAACTACAAACGAGGAAACACCTGAAAATGAGTTTCGAACGCTTCTCGTTAGGATATCTTGTTTGGAGTGGCAAATAAGCTTACTACAAACGATATCCAACCTCTTGAAACGTTTGTAGTTGTTTGTAGTTCCCGACCTATCGTTTGTAGTTGCGCAAAAATCGAACTACGAACGAGGAAAGCACCGACAAATTATTTTTCAAGGCCTCTCTGCGGAATTATTCGTTTGTAGTGGCAAACAAGCTCACTACAAACGATGAACGACCTCTGAAAACGTTTGTAGTTGTTTGTAGTTTGCGATTAAGCGTTTGTAGTTGCGCGAAAATCAATATACGAACGAGGATAGTACCAAAAATAATTTTTCGAGGCTTTTCTTCAAGATTATTCGTTTGTAGTGGCAAACTAGCTTACTACAAACGATAGACGACCTGTCAAAACGTATGTAGTTGTCTGTAGTTCCCGGATTATCGTTTGTAGTTGCGCGAAAATCGAACTACAAACGAGGAAATCACTTGAAAATGAGTTCTGAACGTTTCCCGTTGGAATATCTTGTTTGGAGTGGCAAATAAGCTTACTACAAACGATATCCAACCTTGAAGAGTCCGTTTATCGTTTGTAGTAATCTTGTTTGCCACTACAAACGAATGATTCCCAAGAGAAGCCTTGAAAAATCATTTTTCGGTGCTTTCCCCGTCCGTAGTTCGATTTTCGCGCAACTACAAACGATAATTCGGGTACTACAAACAACTACAAACGTTTAAAGAGGTCGTCTATCGTTTGTAGTAAGCTTATTTGCCACTACAAACAAGATATTCCAACGAGAAGCGTTCAAAACTCATTTTCAGGTGCTTTCTTCGTTTGTAGTTCGATTTTTGCGCAACTACAAACGATGATTCGGGAACTACAAACAACTACAGACGTTTTTACAGGTCGCATATTATTTGTAGTAAGCTACTTTCTTACAATAAGCCGCCGATCACGAAAAAAATGGTCGCAAAATCATTTTTCCACATCTATCTATCGTTTTTTTCGAAAATTCGATTTTTTTCGGAAACGGTTCGACTACAATCAAAAATAATTTCACTACAAACAACTACAAACGTTTTAAAAGGTCGTTCATCGTTTGTAGTGAGATTGTTTGCCACTACAAACGAATAATTCTGAAGAGAGGCCTTGAAAAATCATTTGTCGGTGCTTTCCTCGTTCGTAGTTCGATTTTCGCGCCACTACAAACGATAGGTCGGGAACTACAAACAACTACAAACGTTTTAAGAGGTTGGATATCGTTTGTAGTAAGCTTATTTGCCACTACAAACAAGATATCCTAACGAGAAGCTTTCGAAACTCACTTTCAGGTGGTTTCCTCGTTTGTAGTTTGATTTTCGCGCAACTACAAACGATCATTCGCGAACTACAAACAACTACAAACGTTTTGAGAGGTCGGATATCGTTTGTAGTAAGCTTATTTGCCACTACAAACAAGATATCCTAACGAGATGCGTTCGAGACTCATTTTCAGATTCTTTCCTCGTTTGTAGTTCGATTTTCGCGCAACTACAAACGATAAGTCGGAAACTACAAACAACTACAATCGTTTTGAGAGGTTCGATATCGTTTGTAGTAAACTTATTTGCCACTCCAAACAAGATATTCCAACGAGAAACGTTCAGAACTCATTTTCAGGTGCTTTCCTCGTTTGTAGTTCGATTTTCGCGCAACTACAAACGATAATCCGGGAACTACAAACAACTACACACGTTTTGACAGGTCGTCTATCGTTTGTAGTAAGCTAGTTTGCCACTACAAACGAATAATCTTGAAGAAAAGCCTCGAAAAATTATTTTTGGTACTATCCTCGTTCGTAGATTGATTTTCGCGCAAGTACAAACGCTTAATCGCAAACTACAAACAACTACAAACGTTTGAAGAGTCCGTTTATCGTTTGTAGTAAGCTTGTTTGCCACTACAAACGAATGATTCCCAAGAGAAGCCTTGAAAAATCATTTTTCGGTGCTTTCCCCGTCCGTAGTTCGATTTTCGCGCAACTACAAACGATAATTCGGGAACTACAAACAACTACAAACGTTTTAAGAGGTCGGATATCGTTTGTAGTAAGCTTATTTGCCACTACAAACAAGATATCCTAACGAGAAGCGTTCGAAACTCATTTTCAGGTGCTTTCCTCGTTTGTTGTTCGATTTTCGCGCCACTACAAACGATAGGTCGGGAACTACAAACAACTACAAACGTTTTAAGAGGTTGGATATCGTTTGTAGTAAGCTTATTTGCCACTACAAACAAGATATCCTAACGAGAAGCTTTCGAAACTCACTTTCAGGTGGTTTCCTCGTTTGTAGTTTGATTTTCGCGCAACTACAAACGATCATTCGCGAACTACAAACAACTACAAACGTTTTGAGAGGTCGGATATCGTTTGTAGTAAGCTTATTTGCCACTACAAACAAGATATCCTAACGAGAAGCGTTCGAGACTCATTTTCAGATTCTTTCCTCGTTTGTAGTTCGATTTTCGCGCAACTACAAACGATAATTCGGAAACTACAAACAACTACAATCGTTTTGAGAGGTTCGATATCGTTTGTAGTAAACTTATTTGCCACTCCAAACAAGATATTCCAACGAGAAGAGTTCAGAACTCATTTTCAGGTGCTTTCCTCGTTTGTAGTTCGATTTTCGCGCAACTACAAACGATAATCCGGGAACTACAAACAACTACACACGTTTTGACAGGTCGTCTATCGTTTGTAGTAAGCTAGTTTGCCACTATAAACGAATAATCTTGAAGAAAAGCCTCGAAAAATTATTTTTGGTACTATCCTCGTTCGAAGATTGATTTTCGCGCAACTACAAACGCTTAATCGCAAACTACAAACAACTACAAACGTTTGAAGAGTCCGTTTATCGTTTGTAGTAAGCTTGTTTGCCACTACAAACGAATGATTCCCAAGAGAAGCCTTGAAAAATCATTTTTCGGTGCTTTCCCCGTCCGTAGTTCGATTTTCGCGCAACTACAAACGATAATTCGGGAACTACAAACAACTACAAACGTTTTAAGAGGTCGGATATCGTTTGTAGTAAGCTTATTTGCCACTACAAACAAGATATTCCAACGAGAAGCGTTCAAAACTCATTTTCAGGTGCTTTCCTCGTTTGTAGTTTGATTTTCGCGCAACTACAAACGATAATTCGGGAACTACAAACAACCACAAACGTTTTGACAGGTCGGATATCGTTTGTAGTAAGCTTATTTGCCACTACAAACAAGATATCCTAACGAGAAGCGTTCGAAACTCATTTTCAGGTGCTTTCCTCGTTTGTAGTTTGATTTTCGCGCAACTACAAACGATAATTCGGGAACTGCAAACAACCACAAACGTTTGGACAGGTCGTGTATCGTTTGTAGTAAGCTAGTTTGTCACTACAAACGAACAATCTTGAAGAGAAGCCTTGAAAAATCATTTTTGATGCTTTCCTCGTTCGTAGATTGATTTTCGCGCAATTACAAACGACTAATCGCAAACTACAAACAACTACAAACGTTTTAAGAGGTCGTTCATCGTTTGTAGTGAGCTTGTTTGCCACTACAAACGAATGATTCCCAAGAGAAGCCTTGAAAAATCATTTTTCGGTGCTTTCCCCGTCCGTAGTTCGATTTTCGCGCAACTACAAACGATAATTCGGGAACTACAAACAACTACAAACGTTTTAAGAGGTCGGATATCGTTTGTAGTAAGCTTATTTGCCACTACAAACAAGATATCCTAACGAGAAGCGTTCGAAACTCATTTTAGGGTGCTTTCCTCGTTTGTTGTTCGATTTTTGCGCAACTACAAGCGATAATTCGGAAACTACAAACAACTACAATCGTTTTGAGAGGTTCGATATCGTTTGTAGTAAACTTATTTGCCACTCCAAACAATATATTCCAACGAGAAGCGTTCAGAACTCATTTTCAGGTGCTTTCCTCGTTTGTAGTTCGATTTTCGCGCAACCACAAACGATAATCCGATAACTACAAACAACTACACACGTTTTGACAGGTCGTCTATCGTTTGTAGTAAGCTAGTTTGCCACTACAAACGAATAATCTTGAAGAAAAGCCTCGAAAAATTATTTTTGGTACTATCCTCGTTCGTAGATTGATTTTCGCGCAACTACAAACGCTTAATCGCAAACTACAAACAACTACAAACGTTTGAAGAGTCCGTTTATCGTTTGTAGTAAGCTTGTTTGCCACTACAAACGAATGATTCCCAAGAGAAGCCTTGAAAAATCATTTTTCGGTGCTTTCCCCGTCCGTAGTTCGATTTTCGCGCAACTACAAACGATAATTCGGGAACTACAAACAACTACAAACGTTTTAAGAGGTCGGGTATCGTTTGTAGTAAGCTTATTTGCCACTACAAACCAGATATCCCAGCGAGAAGCGTTCAAAACTCATTTTCAGGTGCTTTCCTCGTTTGTAGTTTGATTTTCGCGCAACTACAAACGATAATTCGGGAACTACAAACAACCACAAACGTTTTGACAGGTCGTGTATCGTTTGTAGTAAGCTAGTTTGCCACTACAAACGACTAATCTTGAAGAGAGGCCTTGAAAAATCATTTTTGATGCCTTCCTCGTTCGTAGATTGATTTTCGCGCAACTACAAACGACTAATCGCAAACTACAAACAACTACAAACGTTTTAAGAGGTCGTTCATCGTTTGTAGTGAGCTTGTTTGCCACTACAAACGAATAATTCCGAAGAGAGGCCTTGAAAAATCATTTGTCGGTGCTTTCCTCGTTCGTAGTTCGATTTTCGCGCAACTACAAACGATAGGTCGGGAACTACAAACAATTACAAACGTTTTAAGAGGTTGGATATCGTTTGTAGTAAGCTTATTTGCCACTACAAACAAGATATCCTAACGAGAAGCTTTCGAAACTCATTTTCAGGTGCTTTCCTCGTTTGTAGTTTGATTTTCGCGCAACTACAAACGATAATTCGCGAACTACAAACAAATAAAAACGTTTTGAGAGGTCGGATATCGTTTGTAGTAAGCTTATTTGCCACTACAAACAAGATATCCTAACGAGATGCGTTCGAGACTCATTTTCAGATTCTTTCCTCGTTTGTAGTTCGATTTTCGCGCAACTACAAACGATAAGTCGGAAACTACAAACAACTACAATCGTTTTGAGAGGTTCGATATCGTTTGTAGTAAACTTATTTGCCACTCCAAACAAGATATTCCAACGAGAAACGTTCAGAACTCATTTTCAGGTGCTTTCCTCGTTTGTAGTTCGATTTTCGCGCAACTACAAACGATAATCCGGGAACTACAAACAACTACACACGTTTTGACAGGTCGTCTATCGTTTGTAGTAAGCTAGTTTGCCACTACAAACGAATAATCTTGAAGAAAAGCCTCGAAAAATTATTTTTGGTACTATCCTCGTTCGTAGATTGATTTTCGCGCAAGTACAAACGCTTAATCGCAAACTACAAACAACTACAAACGTTTGAAGAGTCCGTTTATCGTTTGTAGTAAGCTTGTTTGCCACTACAAACGAATGATTCCCAAGAGAAGCCTTGAAAAATCATTTTTCGGTGCTTTCCCCGTCCGTAGTTCGATTTTCGCGCAACTACAAACGATAATTCGGGAACTACAAACAACTACAAACGTTTTAAGAGGTCGGATATCGTTTGTAGTAAGCTTATTTGCCACTACAAACAAGATATCCTAACGAGAAGCGTTCGAAACTCATTTTCAGGTGCTTTCCTCGTTTGTTGTTCGATTTTCGCGCAACTACAAACGATAATTCGGAAACTACAAACAACTGCAAACGTTTTGAGAGGTCGGATATCGTTCGTAGTAACCTTATTTGCCACTACAAACAAGATATCCAAACGAGAAGCGTTCAAAACTCATTTTCAGGTGCTTTCCTCGTTTGTAGTTCGATTTTCGCGCAACTACAAACGATAATCCGGGAACTACAAACAACTACACACGTTTTGACAGGTCGTTTATCGTTTGTAGTAAGCTAGTTTGCCACTACAAACGAATAATCTTGAAGAAAAGCCTCGAAAAATTATTTTTGGTACTATCCTCGTTCGTAGATTGATTTTCGCGCAACTACAAACGCTTAATCGCAAACTACAAACAACTACAAACGTTTGAAGAGTCCGTTTATCGTTTGTAGTAAGCTTGTTTGCCACTACAAACGAATGATTCCCAAGAGAAGCCTTGAAAAATCATTTTTCGGTGCTTTCCCCGTCCGTAGTTCGATTTTCGCGCAACTACAAACGATAATTCGGGAACTACAAACAACTACAAACGTTTTAAGAGGTCGGGTATCGTTTGTAGTAAGCTTATTTGCCACTACAAACAAGATATTCCAACGAGAAGCGTTCAAAACTCATTTTCAGGTGCTTTCCTCGTTTGTAGTTTGATTTTCGCGCAACTACAAACGATAATTCGGGAACTACAAACAACTACAAACGTTTTAAGAGGTCGGATATCGTTTGTAGTAAGCTTATTTGCCACTACAAACAAGATATTCCAACGAGAAGCGTTCAAAACTCATTTTCAGGTGCTTTCTTCGTTTATAGTTCGATTTTCGCCCAACTACAAACGATAATTCGGGAACTACAAACAACTACAAACATTTTGAGAGGTCCGACATCGTTTGTAGTAAGCTTATTTGCCACTACAATCAAGATATTCCAACGAGAAGCGTTCAAAAATCATTTTCAGGTGCCTTCCTCGTTTGTAGTTCGTTTTTCGCGCAACTACAAACGATGATTCGGGAACTACAAACAACTACAGACGTTTTGACAGGTCGCATATTGTTTGTAGTAAGCTACTTTCTTACAATAAGCCGCCGATCACGAAAAAAAATGGTCGCAAAATCATTTTTCCACTTCTATCTATCGTTTTTTTCGAAAATTCGATTTTTTTCGGAAACGGTTCGACTACAATCAAAAATAATTTCACTACAAACAACTACAAACGTTCTAAGAGGTCGTTCATCGTTTGTAGTGAGCTTGTTTGCCACTACAAACGAATAATTCCGAAGAGAGGCCTTGAAAAATCATTTGTCGGTGCTTTCCTCGTTCGTAGTTCGATTTTCGCGCAACTACAAACGATAGGTCGGGAACTACAAACAACTACAAACGTTTTGAGAGGTCGGATATCGTTTGTAGTAAGCTTATTTGCCACTACAAACAAGATATCCTAACGAGAAGCGTTCGAGACTCATTTTCAGATTCTTTCCTCGTTTGTAGTTCGATTTTCGCGCAACTACAACCGATAATTCGGAAACTACAAACAACTACAATCGTTTTGAGAGGTTCGATATCGTTTGTAGTAAACTTATTTGCCACTCCAAACAATATATTCCAACGAGAAGCGTTCAGAACTCATTTTCAGGTGCTTTCCTCGTTTGTAGTTCGATTTTCGCGCAACCACAAACGATAATCCGGGAACTACAAACAACTACACACGTTTTGACAGGTCGTCTATCGTTTGTAGTAAGCTAGTTTGCCACTACAAACGAATAATCTTGAAGAAAAGCCTCGAAAAATTATTTTTGGTACTATCCTCGTTCGTAGATTGATTTTCGCGCAACTACAAACGCTTCATCGCAAACTACAAACAACTACAAACGTTTGAAGAGTCCGTTTATCGTTTGTAGTAAGCTTGTTTGCCACTACAAACGAATGATTCCCAAGAGAAGCCTTGAAAAATCATTTTTCGGTGCTTTCCCCGTCCGTAGTTCGATTTTCGCGCAACTACAAACGATAATTCGGGAACTACAAACAACTACAAACGTTTTAAGAGGTCGGATATCGTTTGTAGTAAGCTTATTTGCCACTACAAACAAGATATTCCAACGAGAAGCGGTCAAAACTCATTTTCAGGTGCTTTCCTCGTTTGTAGTTTGATTTTCGCGCAACTACAAACGATAATTCGGGAACTACAAACAACCACAAACGTTTTGACAGGTCCTGTATCGTTTGTAGTAAGCTAGTTTGCCACTACAAACGAATAATCTTGAAGAGAAGCCTTGAAAAATCATTTTTGATGCTTTCCTCGTTCGTAGATTGATTTTCGCGCAACTACAAACGACTGATCGCAAACTACAAACAACTACAAACGTTTTAAGAGGTCGTTCATCGTTTGTAGCGAGCTTGTTTGCCACTACAAACGAATAATTCCGCAGAGAGGCCTTGAAAAATCATTTGTCGGTGCTTTCCTCGTTCGTAGTTCGATTTTTCCGCAATTACAAACGATAGGTCGGGAACTACAAACAACTACAAACGTTTTAAGAGGTTGGATATCGTTTGTAATAAGCTTATTTGCCACTACAAACAAGATATCCTAACGAAAAGCGTTCGAAACTCATTTTCAGGTGCTTTCCTCGTTTGTAGTTCGATTTTCGCGCAACTACAAACGATAATTCGGTAACTACAAACAACTGCAAACGTTTTGAGAGGTCGGATATCGTTTGTAGTAACCTTATTTGCCACTACAAACAAGATATCCAAACGAGAAGCGTTCAAAACTCATTTTCAGGTGCTTTCCTCGTTTGTAGTTTGATTTTCGCGCAACTACAAACGATAATTCGGGAACTACAAACAAATACAAACGTTTTGAGAGGTCGGATATCGTTTGTACTAACCTTATTTGCCACTACAAACAAGATATCCTAACGAGAAGCGTTCGAAACTCATTTTCAGGTGCTTTCCTCGTTTGTAGTTTGATTTTCGCGCAACTACAAACGATAATTCGGGAACTACAAACAACCACAAACGTTTTGACAGGTCGTGTATCGTTTGTAATAAGCTAGTTTGCCACTACAAACGAATAATCTTGAAGAGAAGCTTTGAAAAATCATTTTTGATGCTTTCCTCGTTCGTAGATTGATTTTCGCGCAACTACAAACGACTAATCGCAAACTACAAACAACTACAAATGTTTTAAGAGGTCGTTCATCGTTTGTAGTGAGCTTGTTTGCCACTACAAACGAATAATTCCGAAGAGAGGCTTTGAAAAATCATTTGTCGGTGCTTTCCTCGTTCGTAGTTCGATTTTCGCGCTACTACAAACGATAGGTCGGGAACTACAAACAACTACAAACGTTTTAAGAGGTTGGATATCGTTTGTAGTAAGCTTATTTGCCACTACATACAAGATATCCTAACGAGAAGCTTTCGAAACTCATTTTCAGGTGCTTTCCTCGTTTGTAGTTTGATTTTCGCGCAACTACAAACGATAATTCGCGAACTACAAACAACTACAAACGTTTTGAGAGGTCGGATATCGTTTGTAGTAAGCTTATTTGCCACTACAACCAAGATATCCTAACGAGAAGCGTTCGAGACTCATTTTCAGATTCTTTCCTCGTTTGTAGTTCGATTTTCGCGCAACTACAAACGATAATTCGGAAACTACAAACAACTACAATCGTTTTGAGAGGTTCGATATCGTTTGTAGTAAACTTATTTGCCACTCCAAACAAGATATTCCAACGAGAAGCGTTCAGAACTCATTTTCAGGTGCTTTCCTCGTTTGTAGTTCGATTTTCGCGCAACTACAAACGATAATCCGGAAACTACAAACAACTACACACGTTTTGACAGGTCGTCTATCGTTTGTAGTAAGCTAGTTTGCCACTACAAACGAATAATCTTGAAGAAAAGCCTCGAAAAATTATTTTTGGTACTATCCTCGTTCGTAGATTGATTTTCGCGCAACTACAATCGCTTAATCGCAAACTACAAACAACTGCAAACGTTTGAAGTGTCCGTTTATCGTTTGTAGTAAGCTTGTTTGCCACTACAAACGAATGATTCCCAAGAGAAGCCTTGAAAAATCATGTTTCGCTGCTTTCCCCGTCCGTAGTTCGATTTTCGCGCAACTACAAACGATAATTCGGGAACTACAAACAACTACAAACGTTTTAAGAGGTCGGATATCGTTTGTAGTAAGCTTATTTGCCACTACAAACAAGATATTCCAACGAGAAGCGTTCAAAAATCATTTTCAGGTGCCTTCCTCGTTTGTAGTTCGTTTTTCGTGCAACTACAAACGATGATTCGGGAACTACAAACAACTACAGACGTTTTGACAGGTCGCATATTGTTTGTAGTAAGCTACTTTTCTACAATAAGCCGCCGATCACGAAAAAAATGGTCGCAAAATCATTTTTCCACATCTATCTATCGTTTTTTTCGAAAATTCGATTTTTTTCGGAAACGGTTCAACTACAAACAAAAATAATTTCACTACAATCAACTACAAACGATTTTGAATGAAAAATAACTCCGCCCGCTTAAATATTTTCATTAAGGGGGCTGACTTTTTTTTTAAGGTCCCTAATTTTTTTTCTGAGTTACTACAAACGAAATCGTTTGTACTACAATCAACTACAAACAAAAACAATCCGAAATAATAAAAAAAAATTAAGATCGGTCATACTCGGGTGCCAAGTTCACACAGGTTTGCTGCTGCCTTTTTTGTTTTGTATTATTTGTTTTTAATTTCCCGCTATGTTCTACGATTTATTGTAAAATTCAAATATATTCAAGCAGCTCATTTATATAATTAGGTGAAGTTTTTAATGAAAATAACAATACCGAAAACTCTTGCAATCAATTACGTACGCTGCTTTTTATTCATTGTCAGAAATAATGTTTCTACGATGATTATCAGCCTAAAAATTGTAAAATTATCATTATTATTATTATTAATTGCCCGAAGCAACACAATCTACAATAACAATAATAATAATAATGGCTAAACATTTATAAAATCTGTTAAAATTTAAAAAAATTAAAAAATTTGTAAAAATTTAAAATTAAAATAAATTTTTTTTTTTAATTATAAAAATTTATAAATTTAAAAATGGCTAAAAATTTATAAAATCATCAAAAAATAAAAATAGTAATGACAAAAAAAAACATAATGTCAACAAGAATAACAATAATAACGAGCGTAACAATAATCATCATAACAGTAATAATATTTACAGAAATAATTTGTACAACTGCAACGTATTAATAACAAATAAAAATAGAATACAAGTAATTACATAAACTATACAAGATTGAAAGCGAGAATTCATAAATCACAATGAAGTTAGCCACTTCCCCGATCTCTTTGGGTTTCCCCAAAGAGTTTTCTCGGCCGGAAGCGACGACTCGCCCATCGCCGCTGACAGCGGAGACTTCCAGCTTCTCTCCCTGCCCTCATTAATGTGACGATGAGGCTGTTATTAAATTATTCTCCGCTATCAAATTTCTTCCGACACTGTATGTATAGCGTTGAAGAATCAATCCGGGGGAGGGGGGATAGAGAGAAGGATTGGACAAATTTGGTATTACGACATCGGGAATAATATTGTGTTCGAAGAGCAGTGCGGGGGGTCGGGTAGAAGTCAGGAGAGGCAGGGCAGAACGATTGCGCGGAGGTGTCGGAAAGGCGTTCGTAGGAAAGCTGTATTAAGTTGAGCTGGCCTGGGGCTTGTATTGAGAGAGCGGTATCCAGACGCGACTGGCGTAATTTAACCATCCCCCTCCCCCCTTCTTCTTCGGTCTTCTTCTTCTCTCTTTCATTTTGTCTTCCTCGTTTGCGGTTGAAGGAGCGATAGAGTGACGAAGTACGTTGTTGGCTGGATCTAAGGAGACAGAGAGAGAGAGAGAGAGAAGGCTGAGCGAAGACGCCGGGACCGCGCTCTATGCCTCGGGATATACAGCCCCTTGTAAAACTGCTACACTGATGTGACACCGCCGTCGAGAGGGAATGCGAGCGGTGGAGGCTGAAGGTGAACAGGCGAGAGGGAGAAAGAGCAGAGTGGCAACCCAGGGGATGATGGTTCAAGCTTCCTTTGGCTCTAGCTCTCTCTCTCTCTCTCTCTCTCTCGCTCTCTGTCTCTCTCTCTCTCTCCCTCTCCTTATCTCTCTCACTGTGTCTCTGTTTTCCTCTCTCTCGGAGCAATGTCTGCTAGGAGGGGTTGCTGGGGCACGCAGGGGTGGAGTTTGTGGATGGAAACGTGCCCTCGAAGGCGTGGGAGCGAGAGAGATGGAAAGTACGGTTACAAGGGCGCGGAGGTGACGGAGAAATGGGGAGGGAGGGGACGGATGATAGTTGGAGGATGGGAGCTGAGCCGGTAATCGATATCTCCAAAGTAAACGAAGAGAGAGAGAGAGAGAGAGAGAGAGAGAGAGAGAGAGAGAGAGAGAGAAGGAGAGACAGACAGACTGACAGACAAACGGACAGAGAGAGAGAGAGAGAGAGAGAGACAGACAGACAAACGGACAGAGAGAGAGAGAGATCCTCACAGAAAGCTATGAGTGCGTGGGAGAGCGAGAAACCATGAGCATCGACGAGAAATGTATTTGTGCGCGAGCGCACATTCGTGTGTGTGTGGGTATACAGGGTGTCCTGTTATCAATGGATAATCCTGCAACTGTCGATAGGTCAGATCATGTCCTACTATATGCTGGAATTTCAGTTTAGTAATAGTCCCACGGTTTTTGAGATAAAAATCATCTGCTTCGGGTTTTTCACATGTCATTTCTACAAATGATAACTTTTCTAACTTAGTTAAAAAAAATACTCTTGGTTATTAGTTTTATCTGCGAAAATCTTGTTCTTAAGGGGCTATGCCAGTGTGAACGCTGAAAATTTGGGTGATTTTCGGGAATTTTTTGGAAGAAAAGTGCTCAATTAAATGTTTGGGAAAATTAAGAATATATTTGGCTATATTTGACCTATGTTACATAATTTTTTTCATAGAAAAATATTGAGATCCAACCGACTTATGCGCTGCGTTCGGAGGCGACAAAAAAAAAGTTCCTCCACTGCTGACATGATTCCGGCCGATTGAGTAGCTGAAACCGAAAGAGGAAAAAATGTCGTTAAACTGGAAGGTATTTCCTGTACAATGACGTAGGATTTTCGAAAAATATCAATCTAACAAAATGGGGTAGTTGTGAAAAACGTCTGTTTTCTTGCCTATAAAATGGTCGTTTTTTTTTTCAATGCCAAATCGTCAATTTTCATCCAATCAAAAATATCCTACGTCATTGTAGAGTAAATATATTCGAGAGTACTCAGTTCAAATTTCAAGTCAATCGGATAATTGCTTTTTGAGTTACAACGTCAGCAAATTTGAAAAATCACATTTCGAGAAAAACGCGTTTAAAGATTTAACTATCGATTTTTGCAAGATAAAATGATATTGATATAAATGATATAAATGATAATGATATTCTTGACAGGATAAACTGTCGAAAAGGGAAAAAAATCGATTTTTTGAAAGTGTCGCACTGGTATAGCCCCTAAACCTCAAATGTTAAGGAAACTTTATGAGAAAAGTTCTTATGCAGAATTTTCATACAAACCAATTCGAACATCTGACTTTGATAGCCTGCGGTATAGAAAAATGTACTACGGACATCGTGCCAATTACTTAAGGCGTTACCCCCACTTGTAGCGCAAAAAAGGCCTTTTTCATGAATTTTTTAAAAGAAAACTACAAAACTTTTTTAATCGATCAATATACCATCTTAAAGAACACATCTTGAAGAACTTTCAGTAATTTTTTTATTGAAAAATATTACATTGTTTAGTGGCAAATGGCCGTCAATGAAATAATGTTGTTATATACACGGTTTGCGGTGACCAACATTGCGGGGAAGTGGATCATCTGAAAAAAAAAATGCGGATGGATTTAGTCAAATATAAGTATAAACTAGTCTTTAATCCAAGGATTTTTAAAAATATTCATTTTTCACAAAATGGCAGACAGTCAAAGTTAATGGTTCGACGAAAAAAAAACGGCCGTTTTTTGGCTATAAAACGGCCATTTTTTTTTCGAAAAAAAAATCAACCGATTAAAGACTACATTTTTACGTATTAAATAAGCCTGCAAAATTTCAAGAAGATCGGTTCATTAGTGTTCGAGTAATCTTGGTCACCGACTTCAGAAATGCCATTTTGAGAAAAACGCGTTTAAAGTTTCAATTAGCCGGTCGTTTACACAACGGATTCTTCTCTTTCAACGCTCATATCTCAGTCAATTTTGTTCGGATCGACTTGAAATTTTCAGGACATATTCTCAGATACTTATACTTCAAAAAAATGCAATAAAAAAAATCGATTTTTTCAAAATCGCAATTGGGGGTAACCCCTTAAAAAAGTTGCTTAGTTATTGTCGATTTATATCATTTGTAGAAGTGGCATGCGCAAAACCAAAAGCAGATGACTTTTTTAAAATAACATAAAGCCCGAAATCTCGAAAACCGTGGGACTTTTACTAAAGTGAAATTCCAGCATATAGTAGGACATGATCTGACCCATCGACAGGTGCAGGATCATCCATTCATAACAGGACACCCTGTTTATTTACAAGTACGATACGTACTGTGACGAGTGACTTGGACGGAGAAATAGAGTAGATATCGAGAGATAACTCTTTGAGTGCGAGAGAGAGAGAGAGAGAGAGAGAGAGAGAGAGAGAGAGAGAGAGAGAGAGAGAGAGAGAGAGAGAGAGAGAGAGAGAGAGAGAGAGAGAGAGAGAGAGAGAGAGAGAAAGAGAGAGAGAGAGAGAGAGAGAATGTTGCGGCAACGGGGGCAACAGCACTGGACAAAACGGGGTTGGGGGTGAGAAATAGATGTCGAGGGTTTGTCAGCCACCGGCAAGTATTATACCGTACGCGCTCAGGCACATTTATATCCGCCAGAAGAACAACGGGATATACATCTATATATATTATATTGTACGGTACACGCGCGCACGCGCGTAACAGGCACATACCCCCACGAACATAGACTACATAGTCTGTGGGCGACACAGACACATAGGATGTAACCGTGCACACAGTCGGACCACTTTGCGACCGGAACCCTTTTTTTGAGAGTTGCTCATTAATATAATAACCTGGGGCAACGATGCGAGATGGAACGAATGAACGGGACGCGGTTTTTTTCCTTGCGCGATTTGTGGATCTACGACAATTGGGGGTGAAACCGAAGTGAATGAAAAAAAAATGTTCGAATTTCGATTGATGGATGAGCTTTAATAATTTGTTATTAACGAATGGGTGAAGACATGTTGTAATCTGTGCGCTGTCAGAATTTCAAGTCAGTCGGACGAAGAGATTTTGAGACACGGTTCACGTGACGTTGAAGTTTGCGTCGTTGGAATGCAACGAATTTTTAGTGCTTTTGTAGATTCTTCATTTTTATTGTTATTCAAAGCTCTTTTCTTGCAAATTGAAGTCGTAAATGGCTAATGAGAATTCGTAGGAACGTTTGAGCGACGTTCAAAATCTGGGTCGGCAAAAAATTGAAACAATCAGAATTACTTAATTTTCGTTGCACTTTAAGGATGCGAATTTCAACATTATCGACTTATGGAGCTACATCTAGCTAGAGGCCTGAAAAAATGACCAAATTCCGAAACTTTTTTCTGGGAAACGGTTGATGAAAAAGAAACGCATTTTTTTAAATACAAAGATACGAATATTGAGAGTCTTTGAAAACAATCTCACCAAAAAATACTGAAAAGCAACAAAAACATGGCCCCGGCAGATGATGAATAATAAAATTCGTATAAAGTTATCTGGCGTTCAACCCTCTATCTTTGAAAATAGCGGCACAAAACCGATTAGAAAATTCTGGGTTGATGCGTGTGCGGGCGGTGTAGTCCATAGTCTAAGGATTTCGAGGTATGACGGTAAGTATGATTTTTGGAAAATTTCCCAAAATTAGGCACTAACTCGTTCATAATGTTCAAATAGACAATAATTGGTAACTAAAAACTTATTTGCGTCTTAGCTTAATGTGTATTCAATCGACAAACACCAATACAATTATCTGTATCCAGACAACTAACTAAATAGGACGCGTTGAATAATTAATAACATGTCAAAAAATAAAAATACCTATTTTGTTAATGCTATTTTTTGAAAAATAGCATTAACCCTTTGACTGTCAGTGACACACATATGGGCAAAAAAAAGTCGTGCCATTTTTGTGGCATGACACACATGTGGGCATTTGAAAAAAAAAAAACATATTTCTACTACAGCGATTTGACTATAATTTGGTAGATTATAGGTTTTGAGGTCGCTGAATCAGAATTTGAAATCAGATTTCCAAAATTCAAAATGGAGGATCCAAAATGGCGGACGCCAATTCGAAAAATGGTTCGATTTGGACGAAAGTAGGTACCGTGTGGTTTTTGAGGTCGCTGAAACCGAATTTGAAATCGGATTTCCAAAATTCAAAATGGCGGATCCAATATGGCGGACGCAAATTCGAAAAATGGTTCGATTTCGACGAAACTAGGTACCGTATGATTTTTGAGGTTGCTGAAACCGAATATGAAAGCGGATTTCCAAAATTCAAAATGGCGGATCCAATATGGCGGACGCAAGTTCGAAAAATGGTTCGATTCGGACGAAAGTAGGTACCGTATGGTTTTTGAGGTCGCTGAAACCGAATTTGAAATCGGATTTCCAAAATTCAAAATGGCGGATCCAATATGGCGAACGTAAATTCGAAAAATGGTTCAATTCGGACGAGAGTAGGTACCGTATGGTTTTTGAAGTCGCTGAAACCGAATTTGAAATCGGATTTCCAAAATTCAAAATGGCGGATCCAATATGGCGAACGTAAATTCGAAAAATGGTTCAATTCGGACGAAAGTAGGCACCGTATGGTTTTTGAAGTCGCTGAAACCGAATTTGAAATCGGATTTCCAAAATTCAAAATGGCGGATCCAATATGGCGAACGTAAATTCGAAAAATGGTTCAATTCGGACGAAAGTAGGTACCGTATGGTTTTTGAAGTCGCTGAAACCGAATTTGAAATCGGATTTCCAAAATTCAAAATGGCTGATCCAATATGGCAGACGAAAATTCGACAAGTTGGATTTCGACAAAAATTTGTATCTCTAGGATATTCGTGGTCGGAAATTTCGAATTTGAGTCCTAACTTCAAGTATCTGACGCTTGAATACAATATGATGAATTAAAATTTAGCAAATCATGTACGACAATCTATCCATAGTAACAAATGTAAAAAATACTTTTTTGGTTTTATATCCCGCTCTCTGCCGAACCCAGAGTCACGAATCGACGACGTGGCAGTCATTGACTCCGATTTTGAATTTTTTTGTGCTTTTTGTATTTTCAATTTTTGTTTGTGCTTTTTGTATTTTTCAAATTTCTCGTTACTAATCATATTTTCTTTTTTTTTCTCGTATTTCTCGTATTCGATTTTTTTTGTATTTTTGCAACTTCAAATATTTGTATTTTTAATTTTCTTTCTATTTTGATTTTATTCTTTTTTTGTTGTCGTTTGTATCTATTGTTTTTTTTTTCATTCGTTGTGGATCTTTTTTTCATTAATTTATATCTTTTATTATATGTTTGGACAACGAATAAAAAATAATTTCGGTATTTCACCTGATCATACCGTTATTCGTGGTACTTTTGGAAGCAAGGTACCGCGCATAGTGGAACGTTACCACAATATTTGCACATGAAGAGTGTGGCCTTTCTTTGTTTTTCGAAATATCGTTCGGTGCAACGCATTTGTATCTTCTTATCGTCTGAAATATAAATAGCAAGTGACTTCGTGACGAGCGCAGAAGATTTTTGGGTTTACAATGATACTTTTTAGATGATGTGTGTTGATCATGATGATCTTTTTGCCAGCTCTGTTGCCAGTGCACGACGAAGCTGTAAAGAAGTCATTTTTTTCGAGTCAGTTTGGAGATGATTATGGACGACGGAGCATTGTAAATTGCAGTATCGAATAAATGAAAGTATAATTTGTGATGCCAGTTGACGGTCGTGTGAGTTGTTTCGTAAGAAGAAATAGACGGATCTATTTTGTCTACACCTCCCATATTGTTGTTATAAGAAATAACAACATGTGGCTTCATGATCTGTTTCGTGGTGAGCCTTCATGGTCTCATGGTCTTTAGTCCATGTTAAAATTCTCGCTAGACATTTACATTGTTTATATTATTATTAATATTATGTTAAATGATTTGCCGCCTTTAGTCGCTCGAATTCAAATCAACTCAATCGTACTAAAACTGAAAACCTTTCCTGTCATATTGGTGCCACCATTTTGAATGTTCGAAATTCGATTTCAGATTTGCATTCAGCGACCTCGAAAACCCTAAAACACTCACTTTCGTCGGAATCAAACGATTTTTCGAATTGGCGTCCGCCATATTAGATCCGCCATTTTTAATTTTCGAGATCTGATTTCAAATTCGGGTTCAGCGACCTTGTAAACCCCACGGTACTCACTTTTGTCGTAATCAAACCATTTTTCAAATATGCGTCCGCCATTTTTTATTTTGGAAATGCGATTTCTGATTCGGATTCAGCGACTCTAAAAACCTCCACACTGAAATTGTAGGGTAAATCTGTGAAGATTTTTTTTTCAACACAAAAGTGGCACGAAAATCTAATTTTCGCCTGACTGCGAAGGGGTTAACATAAGAGGCAAACGAGTTAGTACCTAATTTTGGGATATTTTCCTAAAAATCATACTTACCATGATAACTCGAAATCCGTAGACTTTGGACTAAGGTAAGCTAGGTGTAGACATTTCGCTGCGTCCTTGTCTGGGTCAGTGGTGCTCTCCTTATTTCGTGCCGCTGTTTTCAAAGGTAGGGGATTGGACGTCAGATGACTTTATACGTATTTTATTATTCCAAACAACGTTTGTTTGAAACATTTTTCGATCGGACTATTAATTATCGAGATATGGCGATTTCTAAGTTTGCAACCCCTATTTCTTAGGGTTGGGACGAGTTGAAGGGGCAACATTTTATTGGGATTACTTTCGGTATGCAACCATGCACTCTCAGTCAAAAATTCATATTCCACGCTTTAAAGTGCTGGGTTTTCGTTTCTTTCACTGGACTTTAACCCCGTAACATCCTGAATGAATTCGGTGACACGTTTTAAAAATTCGCGAACCCACTCGTACTTGCCATGCACTGTTTTTTGTGTACTTTCTTCGTATTTTGGGGCTGAGAGTGAGGAAATTCAGACATGGCGTAAATAACGACCGCCTGCACGCGCGCGCGCGCACACACACATGTGTATGTACATGCATCATCGCTGTTACTATGTCAACATGAGTTTTCTGTTTACCGTCTCTATATACATTTTCCTCTGCTCTCTTAATTTCCCGCACTAATGTTTTCTCACTCCTGATGTTCCACTTCCGGCAGTAGGTAGTCTCCCCCCCCTCTTTTACCTCCCGCACTTTCTGTCTATTCGTTTCTCTGTCTCTCTCTTACTCTCTCCCTCTCTCCCTCCCTCTCTGCCTCGCTTCCTCCCTCCCTTTCATGTGCTTCTCACGATTTTCATTAGGATAAAGCGCTGCAAATCCGCGCGTTATTTTCTCTCTTTCGTTTCTTGTTTTCGTTTCTTGCCGCATTGCTTTTTCTTTCCGCGACGCCGTCGACGCTCACTCGTTTCCCATCGCCTGTGTCCGTCGCGTTTTTTTTTTACTCTCTCCCTCCCTCGCACTTTTCCACTTTACCTCCCACTCTCCTTTTTTTGCCGGAGCTTCTCTTTATTTCTTTGGTCTTTATATAGAAACGAAGCGTACTCTCTCTCTCTCTCTCTCTCTCTCTCTCTCTCTCTCTCTCTCTCTCTCTCTCCCTCTCCCTCTCGTTGTCCCTCTCCGCCCATCTTCTCCACTCACTCGCACCGTGCTTCTCCGCACTCTCGTTTCTTCCTCAATCCTCGTTTTTGCTCTCGTCCAACTTGTCCCTGCCCTCTCGCGATCCAAGACTCGAGAGCTTTTCCCTAACTACTAGCCCTCTGCCCTGTGCACAACTGCCGGCTTCTATCCGTCTATATGTGCATATGTGTGTGTGTGTATGGGGGGGGGGGGGGGGGGGGGTGCATGCGCGTATACATGCAGAAACCTCTCTTTATTTTTGTGAACTGTTTTTATGCTCTCTCTCTCTCTCTCTCTCTCTCTCTCTCTCTCTCTCTCTCTCTCTCTCTCTCTCTCTCTCTCTCTCTCTCTCTCTCTCTCTCTCCCTCCCTCTCTCTCTCTCTCTCTCTCTCTCTCTCTCTCTCTCTCTCTCTCCCTCCCTCTCTCAGTTCCTCTCCGTCTTTCTGTTAACGAAAAATTCTCCCGTTTATGTCTAGCTCTCATTTCTATGAACGTCGTTATCATTTACCCAAGTAATCAGGAATCCCCGAGGGAAAAGCCACAACTCGATCATTTTTTTGAATTTATACGAAAATTTCTGCAAATTGGAGTGAAGCCACTAGGCTATAAAACTGCAATGTTGAAGCTTGCATCTTCGGAATGCAACGAAAATTCTGTTTTATTTTTCTTATTTCCTCATTCTCGTTATTATTTAGAATATTTTCTTACATATTTAGGCCGAAGATATCTAACGAGGATGTTGAAAAACGTATGAGTGATTTTGGAGGGCTAAAGGTGCCGAAAAAATTGGGCTACGAAACTTTCGTTGCGTTCCAGCGATGCAAACTTCAATATCATATAAAACTAGGCAATGAAAAAAAACGTATTTTTTTAATTTTCGTTAATTTTTATTAATTAGTTATTCACTTTTATTCGTTGATTATTAATTTTATTTATTGATTTTTTTGTTTAATAATTATTAATTTGTATGAATTAGTTATTAATTTTTATTAATTCTTAATTTTGATTCATTGGTACAAAAATAAATGCATGCGCATTAATTTTCCCTCGTAGTATATGTACTGAGGCAGAATAATTTTTTTTTCTTCTTTTTAACTTTTCCATTTCCTTCTCTCTCTCTCTCTCTCTCTCTCTCTCTCTCTCTCTCTCTCCCTCCCTCTTTCTCTCGCTCTCGTTATCTCCAACCGTGTACACATATACGTGAACGAAATAGTATCTTCTTGGTCGTTTGCTTCGTGAATCTTTATCAGTTTGGATTATTGGCAGGGCGCGTTGTACATTTCCGATCGTGCCTAGGGATGTATTGGGATCTTATAGAAATGTTACCACGACGAAAAAACGAAATACATTGTTACTTCGTTCGTTCTGAGACGGTTTGCGAAATTTGGCCCGACCCCTAAACTCCCACGAGACGCAACTCTTGTCGTTTTATCCCGTTCTTCCGAGAAACGTCCCATAAGAAGTAACTCTCGGATTGTTTATTTTATTCAACGCGACGTGGAAGCCTTCCCCGTCGGTGAAAATCCCGTTGATATTTCTCAGACGATTGATGTAATGAAAAAAGAGTCTCACTTTGGGTTTGTTTGGGAAAAATAATACTTTTTGTCGAGAGGAAGTGGCATATGGTGGGGAATGTAATGAGGGAGAAGTCCCCGTACAGTGGAAACTACAATTAAATAAATGAATAAATAAAACTTTTTGTCGAAATGTCAGTCGTCCGGAGTAAAGTGAGAAACGGATGTTGGCTTATCTTTTTCGTAATTATATACCACGTGGTATATAATTGCTCTTCAAAACGCCTTAATGATACAATTATATCGTTCGTTATCATGTATTGATACAATAAAAAATGTGCTTTCTCGTTGTGTTTCAGTATTATGAGATGGCTTACGGCCTCAACGTCGAGATGCACAAACAGGTGAGCAATTATGGTATTAAAATTGAAACAATCGATATCGACGTTCGTCATTCTTACATTCCTTCATTTTTGTCGTCTCGCTAAAATAATCATTTTATCGATATTCGACTAACTCTATTTGATAAATACATTTTTTTAAATCGATTTTCGCCAAATCTTTCACAACAAATACATACGTCGTATAATTTTTTTAAATAACCCCATCACTTTGGCTGATATTTATTTTTATTTTTAGTATATATAGGTTTATTTTTTATTTATCCAAATTAATTGAGTATTTTTTGTTTGAATTTAAATATGATCGGCCAATAATTAAAATATCATTTCCTCTTTTCCAACCTCCCTCCCGATTAAACATCAGTTTAGTTTAATTTTAGTAGTTAAAAAGTAGTTCCAGATATTACCGCGTTATTCTAATTTGTTAATACTCATCTCAACGCCCAAAAATTAATTTAAAAAAAACTGGCTACCTCCAATTTTCTACTTGTTACCATTGACACGAATGGTCTTGGAGTTTGCATCGTTGTAACGCTACGAAAAAAAAAAAAATTTCCTAATTTTTCATATCACCCAAAATATTTAGTTGCAAATTTCGATTGCAGAAATAAAAAAATAATCCTATAAAATGTTTTAGTCATTCCCGTAGCCTACAAGTTCAAAAAAAAATTGAATGATAATGAATTAACGATCGAGAGAATAAATTTTGGTTGCTTTCCAGCGTTGGAAACGTCACCAACATTGACACGAGTCTTCTTGCGTCTGGGGATTCATTGCATTTTGTGGGAAAAGAAAACGTTACGTAAATTTCTTGGTGACGTGGAAAAAAGAGATGGCCACGATCCGACGTATTTTACCTTGCGCACGTAAACGTATATGCGATGTATGTGTGTGTGTGTGTGTATATATATATATATATATATCCTCTGATATCTCGCCATCTATTTTCCTCTTTGATGGGTTTCTGGTTAGAATTCTATTGTGCGGTTGTTGTGTATACGTGATACGAATAACCGTGTGTGCGCTTGTGTACGTGGGAGTGTAAATATCGAAGAGCCCGGGGATCTCGATATCGGTATATTGAGTATTCCGTAAATATATATATATATATATATATACATCGATAACAAGCCTCTGCCTAGAGGGTGTACGCAGGAAAGTGCTGTATCTTCGACCATATGGTCTAACGTTCGTAAAAAAGAATAAGGAAAGAAAAATACTGAAAATAATAACACACCCATATACAGGGAAGGTCGATGTAAAACCTTAAGGGGGTGATAGGTCACCTCGTTAGGAACATATCTAAGTTAGGCTACCTCAGTCCAAAGTCTAAGGATTTCGAGTTATCATCGTAAGTATGATTTTTGTAAAATTTCCCAAAATTAGGTACTAACTCGTTCATAATTTTCAAACAGACAGTAAGTGGCAACTAAAAACTTATTTGCGTCTTGGCTTAATGTGTATTCAATCGACAAACACCAATACAATCATCTGTATCCACATAACTAAATAGGACTTGTTGAATAATTAAAAACTTGTCAAAAAATAAAAATACCTCTTATGTCAATGTTTAAAAAAAATAGCATTAACATAAGAGGTAAAGGAGTTAGTACCTAATATTCATAAATGAGTGATTCTCCAGAAATGATCATTTTGTATGTAACTGGACTTTTTTAAAAGATAGGATTCGATAACTCTGTAGCTTTTTTCTGGAATACAACAGTTTTATATATTTCGAAATCTTTCTACAAAACAGATTTGACAAAAAAATCGTCGTTATCCTTTTTTTTTAAATATATTTTTAGTATGAAAATCATTCCTCTGAAGTATAACTATCCAGACTTCATATACCCTAGAAAGCTGAAGAGGTATCGATAATTAAAAAATATCAGGGAAAAAACATTTCTCGAAACCACTGGACATTTATTTAATTGCTCTCTGGAAAATAAATAATGAGAACAGGTATCTCACAATAAATAATGAAATTTTGTAACAGTTTCCTCAATCATTTGTCTGGAGAGCTGTAAATCAGTTCATATATTGTGTGGCAGGTGCTGGCTGATTATTCTTGCCAGAGCAGACGATGTTGAAGTTTGCATCGTTGGAATGCAACGAAAGTTCATTATTGTTGCCTCATTTTCATTATCATCAAAAAAAATTCCTTACATATTGAGGCTGAAGATCTCCAAAAAGGATCCTAAAAAAAGTTTAAGGGGTCATATACAGTCAGCCCAAAAAGATCGATTTTTCAAGAATTTTTCTTGAGAAGACCTCTATATCTATTAACGTTAAAACTTGTACACATTTAATGGTAACTTTTGACTGTATTTTAACATTTTTTATTTGTAAAAATAATTATTTTCGAAGCTGATATATCTGATCTCCGGGAGCACCTCTGAAAAAAAGGCGTCTTGCGGTGAGCACGATGTCTCTGGACTGGATCATCTAAAATGAAAAAATAAAAAATATTTCGTTAATATCGAATAAGCAAAATAATAATTTTTGACAAAATGGTGGCTTCTCAAAAAACAAAAATTTTTGACAAAAATTTAGGCCTCAAATTGTTTATAAAATGGAAAATATTTATCGGTGAGAAAAAACTTCGATTAATTGCTAAAAAATGTATTTGAAAAGATTGTGTTAAAATTCTAGACTGATAGGTTCAGCGGTTTTCGAGAAATCTTGCTCACCGATTTTAAAAACACAGTTTTGAGAAAAACACGTTTAAAGTTTCAAAAGCACTTGCGAACGCTCTGACACGTCATTACATATGTGCGTGTAACTTCGAGAATATTCGCCGGATTGACAAGAAATTTTCTGTGTGTGTACTTAAATATATGTACATTACGAAAATAAAATTAAAAAAAAAAACGTTTTTTCGAAAATTTCAACTGTATATAACCCCTTAAGAGATTTTGAAGGCGTGAATTGGTAAAAAAAATTAGACTACGGAATTTTCGTTGCTTTTCAACGATGCAAACTCCAGTATCATCAGAGCAGAGCCTTCAACATAAACTTTTCCGGAGCCACTGATTGTGTCTTTTTGGTAGCTTACGCTTTTTTTTCTACAGACTTTGCGTGTCATGAGGTGATGTGACAGATGAGGGAGCCATTTCTCTGGTCATTCTTGACTGTATCATTTTTCTATCAAATAAGTGTGGATATGCCTGAGGTTACATAAAAATGATTCTCTTAGATTATTGCCATGCCGCTATCGAAAGAAAAAAGGCTCCATTGAAAAAGAGAAGCAGTAAAAAACGGCGGTAGGAAAGGCCTGAACAGAATCCTGCAGGATGAGAGAAGATAAAACAAAAAAGGCGAGATCAATATTCAAAGAAAAACGAGAAAAAGATATTAATATGATGATGAAGTTTGCATTGTTGGAATGCAACGAATGTTACTTCTTTTTAATTGTCTAGATTTTTTTAGTCTGCCTGGAATTGTCTAGTATGTTCACGTATATTTATTACACATTTGCAACGTTAATTTGCAAAAAAGCTTTGGATAATGATAAAAAATAAATAAATGAAAAATGAAGAAAAAAAAATCGTTGCCTTCCAACGATGCAAACTTTAACGTCATGATATCAATAAACCAATAAAAACTTGATAAGAAAAGGTTTGCATCATTCCTCTGGCTCTACTATTTAGTACCATTACTATAATAAAACTGAAAAATCGGTGTGATCGACAGGAAATTATATTATATCGATTGGAATTAAACTCAATTGCAATTGTCAAATGAAAAAATCAAATATTTTTGTTCATAAATCTCGTTGCCCTGCAAATGACGTTGAAGTTTGCATCGTGGGAATACGACGATTTTTGTACATTTTTCATTTCTCTATATTTATCGTCACCCAAAGCGTTTTTTTTTATCGCAAATTAAAGTCGTAAAGCTCTAATAAAAGTACGTCAAAACGTTTGAGCGATTTTCAGAGAATAAATCTGCGCAAAAAAATTAACAATTCACAAGAATTAATTTTCGTTGCGTCCCAACGATGCAAACTTCAACATCATGTCCTGAAAAGGGATCATTTCGGGAGAATCACCCACATATATATATATATATGGTCGAAATATATGTGGCATCTGCGGGAAAGTGCCGCTCATCGACTTTACGTCCTTCGTAAAAAAAACCCTGATAAAAATAGCAGATTATTGGGTTTCAAAGAAAAAATGGCAAATTGGTTTTCGAAGGAAAAAATGGCAAATTGGTTTTCGGAGGAAAAAATTGCAAAGTGGTTTTCAAAGGAAAAAATGGCAAATTGGTTATCGAAATAAAAAATGGCAAATGGGTTTTCGAAGGAAAAAATGGCAAATTGGTTTTCGAACGAAAAAGTCGCAAGTCAATTGGATTTGAGAGTTAAAAAAAATTATTTTCTCCAATTTGAGTTAGAGGAAGTGTAATTGGCAAACGGAAGTCTTGCAGAACAGTATGACTCTTTTCCGATCGTTTGAAAAAAAAAATAAAGAACTACGAGTCTTCGATGAGTCACCAAGAATCTTTGAAAACCTTTTTTTTCCTTTATGATCATTCGATAATAATGATTTAAAAAAATTATAAGTAAGAAATAAATGAGAAATGTTGAGGTGCCTCTCAACGAAGGCGCTTAGTACAGCCCCTTTAAATGTAAAAAAAGCGAATATAAATTGGTTGAACTTTTTTTTTGTTAAACGAGCTCTGCAGATTTACGCGGTGACATATTTTGGATATCTTGCCCTTTATACTTCAGACACCCAGTATAAAACACACACACACACACACACACACACACACACACACACACACACACACACACACATGTGTGTGCCTGTGTGAATATCTACAGATGCTTATATACACACGCGTGTTATATTGATATATCAATAATGCGGAGGTGGCATTGTCCGCTCAGTCCGTATCGACTCGGAGCAAGACAAAAAGTTGTCGGCAGCGTTGCTTCGTGGCATGGACTCGTGCGTGCACGTTACGCCCTTATGATTATCAGTGTTTGAAAGTACGTGTCGTACGAGTCTCTCGCACTCTCTGCGCGTCGTTTCTCATCACGATCGCAAAACATTCGCGGTAGAGCGAGAGGAAAACGTGAAGGAAGAGAATATGTTAATAGAGAATGAAAGGAAACGGAGGAAGAGAGAGAGAGAGAGAGAGAGAGAGAGAGAGAGAGAAGGAGAGGGAGAGAGAGAAGAATGAAGAATAGATAGTGAGGGCGCGCGAGAAATGTGGGTCACGCTTTTCACTCGCTTTTTTACCCCCTCCCCGATCCCTTTTGATATGAGAAAGGTGCGGCTCTATCGTTCTATACATCTTCCAAGACCCTGGAAATACGGAAAAACGCGTGGGGGTAAAAAGATAGACACAGCGAGGAAACTGAAAAGTAAAGTAAAGGGTGTCTCGATACAACCTGACATTTTAAATTCCGCGCCATTTTTTTTTGTGGCGAACGTAGTGTACTAATATTTGACAACTGGCATCAGGAAGTATTGAGGTTTAGTCATGGATTTGGACTTCTTTCTTTGGGCTTTTCCGAAAGGAAAAGTGTATGCCAATGATCCACAGACCATTCCGGAGCTCAAGGAAGCAATTGTTATTGAAATGTTATTGAAAATTTCGTCAATAGAGTGAACGTTTGCAAACAGGGACGAGGCGGCCATTTATCGGATATTGTAATCCACACGTAACCTCTATGTTTGTACTTTATACTGAAATAAAAATATTAGTACTTCTCAAATAAACAATACGTTTTATTAATAAATAAAAATATCAGGTCATTTTGTAAACTTTTTTTTTGCATTTTTTCCCTACATCTTCCAGAAAAGAAGTGCAAGAGAATGTTGAATTAGAAGGACAATTGTATGGTCCAGGCATCGCCGATTAAAGGTAAACACGAAATTTCCATGATTTTACAGTACTTAAAACTTTAAAGGGTAAGGCCACAGTAGAATTTTCAAAAAATCGATTTTTTTTCTCGCTAAAACGGTGCTTTATTATTATAAGAATAAGTTACTATTCGACTTATAGCAAACATTTTTTTTACCGACTTGGAGCGTACAACGTAAACCAACCTCTGGCACGGTCATAGAGTACCTAAAACTTCAAACGCGTTTTTCTCGAAACAGCTTTTTTCCAATTGGCGTGACAAATAACTTCAACAATTTTCACTCGATTTACTTAAAATTTAAAAGTTATGTTCTTAATTGCATTTCGCAGAAAAGTACGTACGGAATTTCTAATTATTCGAAAACTACCAAACTACCAAAATGGCGTAGTTATGAAAAAAGTCTGTTTTCTTGCCTATAAAATGGTCGTTTTTTTCAATGCGAAATCGTCAATTTTCATCCAATCAAAAATATCTTACGTCATTGTAGAGTAAATATATTTAAGAGCACTCAATTCACACGTCAATCGGATAATTGCTCTTTGAGTTACAATGTCAGCAAATTTGAAAAATCTCATTTCGAGAAAAACGCGTTTAACGATTTAACTATCGATTTTTGCAAGATAAAATAATATTTACCATAAAAGCTGCTAAGTATAAACGTAAAGTATAAAGTATGAATTGTAGAAAAAGGCAAAAAAAAAATTTTTTTAAAAGTGTCACGCTGGTATAGCTCCTTAATTTTTATCGATCGATCATCTTGAATGTTCATCTTGATCGATCACCTTGAAATTTGGTGTTTTAACTTTTTTTTTGGTTCTTTGATAAAATTCGGTCAAAAATAGTCGTCCTGTCAAAAAGAAATGGAGTTGTTCTTGAAATCTCCGAATCGCCTCCACATGGATGAACCTCGTAGCTACCACACGATGACCCCCATCGAACTATGCAATTTTTGTTAGGGAAAGTTTGCTCCTAAGTCTGATAGGTTGGAAAATATTTCTACTGCTAATCGTTGGTGCCTCGCCCTATGTATGGGAAACGGACATTTTGAACCCATCATATCTCATGTAATGTTCAATATCAGCACATCCGGCTGTTATGACGACTCTACGCAATGTTTTTTTTTTTTATGAATCGTTGCTTTTGGGTGCTTAAAGTCGAAAATCTCCCCCCCCCCTCCCTCCCGTCGAAATGCTGCATACCGGATGTTCCAATTCGATAGGACAGTGTCGGTTCCACCCGTCAACGAATCTTCACATAGGGTCGAAAAATTAGCAAAGCTTTTTTCCCCCGAAAATTTTATTCCTCACATAGTGTCGTTGATTGTCTCAAATTAAAAAAAAAAGCGAAACATTAAAGTAATTCGCTTTGAAAGTGAAAAAAATTGTACGACACTTATTTGAAGATCGAGAAACATTGGAAGGGGATGATTTTTGTTTGCAAACCTGTTTTGGTCGATCCAGGACACTCGGTATAATTCGATCACGATCGTATTATACACATACACGCATGAGTGTATATCGATATAATGGATCGTGAAAACGTAAACGTCGAGTCGTAAATTCGACGAAGCGCGCAAAGATATCTCATACTCCTGTACCACTGGGACGGGGATGAGGGTGAGAATATACGTATCGTTATTATTGTCACGGGACGTCGGTGATGCTGAAAAAAACGTATCGTTTTTATGATCACACACGTTTGTTTTTTGCATCAAGGCAAGTGAAGCGTGGACGGTGGTCGTACAAACCGAACAAGATTCTTTGCTATCAGTTTTTCAGTTTTGAAGAGTATTCGGGATCGATTGAAAGACTTATAAAGAGCAATGATTTTGAAGTTTGTACTGTTGGAATGCAACAAAATTTCGTGTACATTGATTTTTATATTTTTTTCTTTCTTTATTTATTTGGTTAATTCTTTTTATTACTTCATTTTTTATATTGCTATGCAAAATTATTTTTGTCTTAGACATCATGGTTAATAATTTATCGTTTGGTTTGGAAATCATTACTGCTCCAAGTGATACTTTGAAGAGGTTAAATCAAAGATTACCTATTTCTGGCGGACAGCAAGCTTAAGGCGAGAAATCCCTTCAGGAGCGTGAAAAATAGCTTTTTTTCGGGAATTTTTTTAGAGGGGATCAAATAATCTGATCATTTTCAAATTTTCACATGAGTTTACCATAGCTGTCAAGTTAAAAAAAATGGGGATGACCAACAAAATGGCGGCGTTATTAAAGGTCTTCGGGCGCCTGTTTTCCGCGACATCGAAAAGTGCTGCAGTTGTCACTCTTTTTCTGTTGATCTGGAAAATATTTAATAAGTGTCATTCGTTTACCAACTTATTAAGGGGGAGGATATTCCGAAAAAATGATGAAAAAGTACAAAATTGCAAATTTGGGAGCTTTTTTACTCCACATTTCGAATTTTTGACCATTTTTTCGACATATTTGACCCGAAAAAAATTATTTACTTACACGCTACCTATTAGGTATATCTTTCCGATAATATTACTGAGAGTAACCTCCCAAAATTTCATCCAAATTGGTCGATAACTTGTTGAGCTATAACACGAGCAGTTTTTGAAAAAGTAATTTCGAGATAATTGCGTTTAAAGTTTACTCGCTACCTGACCGTATGCTGTCTCCGTGCTCTAGACTATATGCGATGGTTCCGCAAATATACAATATTTCGAGTTTTCCTTTGGTCAGTATATTTTTTGGCTACCATACTTTCGAAATATGTAAAAAAATCGATTTTTTGAAAATTCTAAAGGGATTTCTCGCCTTAAGGGGTAAACCACATTGCATTAATTTTCGACGATTTTTAGTGGAAATTAAGGGTTTTGGGGGATGTGAATGGTGAATTCGTATTTAGGGGATAGAATACATTAATATGGGCTTATTAAAAAATATTAAAAAGTCAATTATTTTTTCGCTTTTTGACAAAAACTTTGTGGGTTTACTCAATTGCCGGTAATTTTTCTTCTATTTTGATTTCAAAGTTTGGTCTGCACTTATTCTTATCGTAAACGTTTCCTTTTCAAATTGCTGTTTGATTCATGGAGCTATGGTTATTTTTCAATTTTCGGCAGAAATTCAAAGATGGATCATCGATTTTCTCGAATTTTTCCATGTTCAAAACATCAACTAGGAGTTTGTAGAAATATTTTGAATCTGCTGACACATTTTATATAAAGAATCAAACAACTGCGATAAGGAACTTCAAATAAGGGTTGGTTGACCCCCTCAAGTTCGCTATTCGGCAAAACTACGAAAATACGTAATCTTTACCCTCATCTCCCCTTCAAAGTGTTACCCCTTTCATTCATTTTAATGCGCCCGTTTTAAATATGGCGCGAGAGAAAGAAAAATTAAGTGCTGGTTCATCCCTTAATTTTTTCAAAGTAGCCGTACTAGATATCTCATCGTTTTGTATCAGAAGAATGTTCGCTTTTTGTTTCACTGAAATCGCTCGAGACTGCTTATGGGTAAAAGTGCAAAATCAGCTTTTGACATGCTTCATTCTGATGGGTGGTTTTAGTTGTGTTATCACCAGAAACTCACAAGGAACACCACTCAAGTGTCCGCCTTCGATTTTGTTGGAAGTTATTTCTATCCATATACATGAGGTATTCCGAGTGTTTTCGAATGGCCTAAAAGCCGGACCTTCATCAATCTTTTTCAAAGTTGGTGATGTTTATGTATCATGTATTTTGAGTACGTGGCGTTTTTATCAGATTTTTATCGGCTTGCTAACTCGGCTACCTCGGAGCCAAGATTTTACATGATCAAATTTCAAATGATCGTATCGTAGTAATCTTCCCGTCGTACGAAAAAATGTTCTCTACAAAAACGATGCGATTTGTATGAACTATTTAAAAAAAAATTCAAAATTTCCCATGTACTACAACACTAAAAAAGAATAAAAATCTTTAATTTTAAAAATTTGTTAACCCCAATGATTAGGTTGATCCTGCTGCAATTTACACTGAATTTTATTTTAGTAGTGTAAAACAACATGTGCAAGTTTCATTCTGGGCTGGGCTTGCGTTCAGTTAATATCTTCGTCTTGAATCTAAGAGGGAATGACACCTTATCGCGGTCGGTATGGTAGAACAATTATAGATTCGCAGAAATATCTGAAACGGTTCTTCAGATCCCGTCGAAACTTTTCCAAACGACGTCAAATAAATAGGCGAATAGCTGTCAGCCCCTCAAATTTTCTGAATTTGACAAAAAAATGTAGATTGGCTTATCATAAGCCAATTTAGTTTTTTTTTCTCAAATTCAGAAAACTTGAAGGGCAGACAGCTATTCGTCTATCTATGTGACGTCATTTGGCAAAGTTTCGACGGGATCTGAAGAGCCGTTTCAGAGATTTTTGGGAATCTATAATTGTTCTACCATACCGACCGCGATAAGGTGTCATTCCGTCTTAATGGGAAAATGTTTTTGTTGAATAACTCGGCGATTTACAATTTTAAAGTAAAAATGGTAATGACTAGACTTGTAGGAAATCGAGTGCTTTACAATTTTGGTCATTACAATTTTTTCTCTACCATCGATATTTTTCGAATTAAATCTCAAAAAAGCGGCTATTGCATTATCTCGTTTATTTATAACTTTAGGGCATAAACAAACACGAATAAACTTGTAGAGACTGAAATTTTTGATAATTTTTGTTCTCACCTTTTTTTTCCTAGAATCATTGTTTAAGGTTGTACTCCAACGGTAAAAAAAACGAGAAGCGTGAAAATATTATTTCACGAACCATTCGATCTTTTCTTCTAAGGCAAAGTCCTGACTGACTGACTCATCATCGCCCATCCTAAACCGCTAAATGTAGAAACGTGAAATTTGGAGGGCATGCTGATTTTATTATGTAGACACCATTCAAGAAGGGATTATTCGAAATTCAACCCTTAAGGGGAGAAAACAAGTGGCAAAGTTGGTATGGAAAATAAAAAATCTGGTCAGAAAATTGACTTGAAACTTAGTATTAATGCTCTTCAACGCAATCAATAAAATACGTATTTTAGCGTTTTCCGAAATTCAACCGCTAAGCGAAAGGGGGTGGCAAAGATTTTACGAAAAATAAAAAAAATCGGGTCAAATTTACTTAAAACTTTGTATAGCTGCTGCCAGACACAATTATTGAAATTTCAGCGTTTTCGGAAATTCAATGCTTAAGGGGAAAAAGGGGTAGCAAAATTTGTATGGTAAAAAAAAAGTCTGGTCAGAGTTAGTTGAAAATTAGCATCATTGCTCTTCAACACAATTCTACGTGTTTCTTGATGAAACATTTCCGGAGCACATTTTATTAAGGAGTATTCAACACAAGTCTACGCGACCGAAGCCGCGGGCGGAAAGCTAGTATGTGATAAATCATTGAAAACGATTAGACAAGTTATTTTTATCGGCGGAAAAACGGTTTTAAGGGGGTGAACCATCCCTCAAAGAAACCACCCCTTAATTTAATATTTTCCCAATACTTCTATAGTGGATAATTCATCGCTTTACATTAAAAGAATTTTGGATTTTGTTCCATTCAGATCGGTGGACTGCTTCTGAGTGATACTGCAAAATCACCCCTCGACGCGCCTTTCTTTTCGAGGTGGTTTTCACCCTTAAACCCGTTTTTCTGCGAATAAAAAAAACACGTGTCTACTAGTTTTCAATGTTTTATCACATATATGCATTTCAACAAATTCGACGGCGAAAATTCCTTCCGTTCGGTAGTGCGAAGTAGCGCGCGGCAAAGCGGTCACCCATCTAACAAGGAACATCCCTCAGGTGACACCCTTCGATTTTGTTGAAATTTGGATATGTTATAAAGCACCGAAAAGTAAGCGATACGTATTTCCTTTTATCGGCGGAAAAACGGGTTTAAGGGGTGAAACCACCCCCCAAGATAGGGGTGGTTCAACCCTAAATTTTTTTGCAATGTCACTATAGTGTCACTCATTGCTGCGGATTAAAAGAATTTTCGTTTCTGTTTCATTAAAATCGGTGGACTCCTTGTGTGTGAAACTGCTGTACTACCCCTAGAGATGCCTTTTTTCGAGGGGTGGTTTCACCCCTTGAAACCGTTTTTCCGCCGATAAGAAAAAATACGTATCGCTTACTTTTCGGTGCTTTATAACATATCCAAATTTCAACAAAATCGAAGGGTGTCACGTGAGGGATGTTCGTTGTAGGTATAGGCTTGATAAACATGTATGGGAAAGAGGGCAAATGATGGGCAATGTTTGTAATGAATATCGTTAAAATTCCGAAAAAGCAACGTTGGAAAAATAGAGTTAATATGCTGTGCAGTCTATAATTTTGGTATCACAATAAATTTGTCGTAAATTGATTGCGCCGGGGTGAACAAGGAATAATTTATATCCACTTTTAGCCCCTCGATGCGGTGAACCAAAGTCCCAAACAACCCTCGAATTGAAGAACATGGTTTCAGTCCTTTTTCCTCCTCCTCCTGCCCCCCCACCAGCTCACTCCCTATATTCATTAGCATTAGCGGCCGATAATTTCCCACTCTCGTCGAGGGCGATGCGGAAAGACCGGCGAAGGGGAATGAAGAGAGGTACGGGGGCTTTAAGTGAGAGGATGATACGCCTCCCACCCTGCATGCCCTCTCTTTCTCTTTCTCTTTCTCTCTTCGCGCCGTACAACGGTCGTCGGCATGTTAAATGGGGTGTGAGAAGCGCCGGAGGGTTGCTGACGTCCGTTGCTCCATCCCCTTATTTCCTTGCGAACGAAGAAAGAGATACGCAGGGGGCAACATTAGTGACTGGAGTGATGATTCCCTTGCCCTCGATCTATCACTGTGTATTTCTGACCATTGGAAATATCTCTTAAACAATGGAGATAAATATCAACATTATATGGTTACGTAACATAAATCATAATGAAATAATCATGATAATGAATAATACTATATTTCAATGGTGCATACTTGTATAATATATACGTATATATATAAAAACCAAGAATATATTTTTTTAAGATTGGCTTGTTTAAATCCATGTAGCCATTCATTATTTATTTTATATTCGAGTAAACATCAATAAATAAAATATTATTTTTCAGTCATAACCTTTGGTCTCTATCTATAATTTAAGCATTCTCAAACGCGTAAACTTGGAGCTCCAAAAAATGGTCGATTTACAATTATCATTTTGGGTGAAAGTATTGGGATGACGAGGTCAGGATTTTACACAGAATTGATGACCTTGTTGGTAAAATGGAATCATGGGATGAATTTTTTTCTTAAAAAATATTGATTAACAATAAAGTAATTATTATTTAAATGCAGTGCCGCATGGCCGGTCGGTGTAGGGGGCTCTGGCAGGTAGAGTGATCTGAGAAGAAAAATAAAAAATGTACATTTAGTATAATAATAACAGTTCCATATGACCGGATACTTTTTTGATATTTTGGAAATTACAAAAATGGCAAGATGGAGTAAAAAGTTCGATTTTCCGAAAAAAGAATGTTGACCATTTGTTGATCATGATCATGAATGATAATGAAGTTTGCATCGTTGGAATGCAACGAAAGTTAATATTTTTTTAGAGCTTACTTTTTTTGTCGATTCAAGGTTCGTAAAATACCCAAACGTTTTTTCTCATTTTCATAAGAGATTCATAATCTTAATCTATAAAAAAATTGTAGATGGGTAAAAAAATTAAGAAATAAAAAAAAATAAAAAGAAATTCCACTTTCCAACGATGCAGACTTCAACACCATATCGGACGAATAGATTCTGAGATCAACGTACACCGTTTTATAAACCAGTTTCGAGAAAAATGCAAAATAAAAAGGATAAATCGCAGCGGGGCGATCTGACCCTTCACAAAAATCATTATTACCCGGTCAATTTTTATGGGATTGAAGTGTGTATTGTTCGAATGCAACGACAATTCTTTTTAATTTTCTTATTTCTATTACTATCCAAAATAATTTTTTGCCGATGGGTTTTAGATCGCTAAATAAGAATCCCAAAAAAAATATTTTCGTAATTTTCGGAGCTTGAATCAGCTAAAGGCAATTCGTGAAGTACGAAAAAATCATTTTCGTTGCATTCCAACGATGCAAACGTCAACGTCATCAATTTTTGGAATTTTCACAAAATCTTTGTGCCAAATTACAGTTAAGACCTTATCCCATAAAACTATGAAATGAAACAAATCGTATTTTTTTAAATCTCAAGCCCACATAGCCTCTACAAAATATATATGTCCTGTTCACAGTATCCCCATTGAATATACGATGCTGAAGTTTGCATCGTTGGACTGAAACGAATTAAATTTCTTTCGGCAGATTTCGCCTAAAAAGTCCTTCAACCATTTTTTTAAATATTTATTTAGCGATCTACGTTATAAATCTATTAAAAATAAGATTGCTCATAATAATAAAAATATGGAAAATAAAATGTAAAACGGAACTTTCGTTGCGTTCCAACGATTCAAACTTCAACACCATGTTGAATATTTATTTTTACCCTCAACAGTATAACCTATGAAAGAATGAAACCAACGTTTCTTCCGCTTGAAACTCCGCCTCAAAATGTATGGACCTCTAAAAATGAAAATAGATCGTTGTTCCGAAGTACACCATTTCCAGTCCATCTTCTTTGTCTCCCCTTCATCATAATCATCATTAGCATTGGGAAAAATCGCAATAAAAATAATGATAAACAACACATAATAAATGACGCCTCTACATACACCGCGATTCAGAAGACACACACACACACACACACACACGCGCGCGCGCATATATGAACTCTTCACTGTCTCGAATACGAGACGGAGAGGGACGTTTCCATTCCATTTCGCAGCTGAGGACCAAAGTAATCAGAGCTTCTGATGTATTCGTCCGAGCAGCACAGCTGTGATTGTTAATTAACAATGCTCGGTCGAACGATCAATATATATGATTCATTCTAGTGTCCCTGCGCGCGACGTCTGTTCGCACATAGTATTAAAATCCATATATATATATATATATATATATATATATATATATATATATAGAAAGTATATTTGGAACCGATAATATCCATGTAATGTTGAGTATGGGGACATTTGGTTACTATAAGGACGGTCCTTGAACTCGAATGCTTTTAAAATCACTTTTCTCTGCATGTTGCGTGTGCGTCCAGAGCCGATATCGAGCGTCCTTCAGTTTATTGAGGCGTTACACCTATGTGGCTCTCCGAAAAATGAGGCTTTCCGGATTTTTTTTGCCAATACTAAAAAAAGCAATGAGAATGAGGTTTCGAGGGTTTACACTACATGTGGCGACGCATACGAATTTTTTTTTGAAAAAACAAGACGGCCGATAGCGGCTCAGTCGTGCCACTAAGAGCGTTTTTTTAAATGAGAAAGTTTGCATCGTTGAAATGCAACGGAAATGAATATTTCTGGGTTCCTTTAAATTCTTTTGACTAATTTCGCCGACCAAAAGCCTTTGATTATTCGAGATATTTATTTCGCGATCTACGATATAAATCTAATAAAAAAAAGATCTTTCGGTGCGTTCCAACGATGCTAACTTCAACGCCATGTTTTTTAGGCACTCTGTGGGAGGACGCAGAACTTTTGTGGATCAGCACATAGAACAAAAAATAATGTCGTCATTTACTTTAGTTTTGCTAGAGAAGTGTAAACATGATTTTTTTTTTAATTTCGCGAAATGACATGATTTTGACTAAAAAATGTTATCGCTAAAAGATCGATTTTAATTTGTTCAACAACGTGGTTTCGAGAAAAGTGCGTTTAAGGGTGGAGATACCTTGAGGCGAGGAAAAAATTGATGAATTTCATGATTTTTTTTGTCGGGAGGATTTAGTCATCATTTTTGAGACTTGGGGTATGTTTTATTACTACTTTTGGCAGTCGGATGGTTTTTTTTTTTTTTAATTAATCCTTGAAACTTGCGGAGATATGGCACGGTCTTCTAAACGGATTGCGGCGGATGTTGTCAGACGCCATGACACGTGGCGTCGGCGGGATTAATCCGAAATAAAACCAACGAAGATTTTTCTCTCATTGACACTCAGACGCAGAATATGAACCAAGAAAAAATGAGAAATTTTGGAAATCGATGAAATGTTATGTGTGAAACAAAAAGATTAAATGTTCCGAAAAAATGGCTACATTTTGCGAGAAAAAATACGTTTTTTATTTTCAAAAACATTTAGGGTCATATTTTAGAGAAAAGGGTTTGAAAGATTTATATTAAATTTCATCAGAATCGGTCGATTAGTTACACGTCAGGCCAGTTTTTTGAAAATGCATTTTAGAAGACCGTGCCATACTTCCGCCATTTTCAAAGATTAAGAATAAAAAGAAATACCATGTAACAGCCAAAAGTAATAATAAAACATACCCTAAATCTAAAAAATGGTGAAAAAATCTTTTCTAAAAAAAACATGATCAACAAATTTTTTCCTCCCTTAAAGTTTCAAAACTCATTTGGAAGCTACCGTCCACACCACGGAATTGAAGTTCTCATTTGAATTCTGCGTGTACCCACCGAGGCATTTTGATAGTAGGTCTTCAGTTGTTAGGTCGTTCTATATTTTTTGTACAACGCCTGAACTAAATGCCTTCAAATTGCTACTTCCACCCTCTAGGCAGTTTCGCGCGTTACATAGCGCTCGGCGGAGCTTCGGAAAACGAGCTCTAAAAAGTTTTTAAAAAATCCTGTATATCTTTTGTACATAACTCTTGTGACATAATTGAAAGTGACACAAAATAAAAACGGTAAAATTTTTTTTCTACTCAAATGTAACGCCTTAAGAGGTCTTCTCACTTTAGACGCTAAAAAAGCTATTTTCATGATTCTTTTTTAAACGTTTAAATACTAGATATTGATGTAAAAGTTATTACACTTAATAAATACACTTTCGAAATACTTTTTTTTTAAATTATGTATTTATTTAACCCAAACAAATTTTAGCCGCGTTTTTCTCGAAACACCGTTTTTCGACGGCTTATTGATAAAATCTTCGTAACTACTGAACCGATCCTTATGAAATTTTAACCACATATTCTTTACAACTATAGCTAAAGCGCATATGAAGAATTTTTTTTTCAATTTTCATATTTACTAATTTTTTTTGCCAAAAACGATGAAAAAACATTTTTTTTTCGTTTTTTCGAAAAATATCCGCCATTTTGTTATTTTTACATTTATCAAAAATCGTATGATATGCGCTATAACATGTTCTAAAAAAAGGGTTTTTTTAGCATTTCAACATGATATGCGCCATTAACATGCTGAATCTAAAACCGTTTGATTTTTTTTTCGGGTGATCCATCTCCGAGATTCCATCAACAGCGCAGACCTACCATTTTTAGGATATTTTTTTAACTACCATTTTCGTCTATAAATAGTGACTTGAATAAATTGAAATTTAAAGAAATGTATTTCGAAAGTGTATTTATTAACTTTTATATCAATATCTATAATATAAACCTATCAAAAAAAAAAACATGAAAATAGCCTTTTTTTAGGGTCTAAAGTAAGAAGACCCCTTAATGACGAGCGGCAAAAAAGTGTTTGCGCAAGGTCAGGTAGGACGCCATGGAAGATATACATATTTCCCTTCTTCAAGAGTCTCTCTTTTGGTTTTTTTTTTCCCATAATTCTTTTCAATTTAATCCCCGAATGAAAACAATCTTCCTCTGGGAGGTTAAACCACCTTCGCGGTATAACGCCGCGGAACGGCGGTTTTTTCTTCCTCGTCTCCTTTTTCAGTCCCCCCCTCCCCACCCCCTGAAATCGTTCACCACTGCCCCCTCCCCCGCCTCGTCGGGTTTGTTCGCGTCTCAGTTTCCCACAGCCTCCCGCGGCAACGCCTTTCCAGCACATTTCTTTCTCCCTCTCTGGAGAGCGTAAAAGCTCCAGGTCTCCCTCTCTACCTCCCGCACACTTCCTTTTCTCTTTCTTCGTTTCTTTCTCCGTCTCTAATAGAAACAGTGTTCTCACCTCGCTGTTTTCCTCTCTCCCCTCGTACTTCCCGTCCACTTTCTCCTTTTCCTCCTTCTCCCCCCTCCCCTCCCTTCGTACACCTCCTCCTCCTCTTTCTTACTCTTCTTGTTCTTCTTCGTCTTTTCTTCGGGGCTCCCACGGCCCAAGAGCATTACGCGTTCTCCAGAGCAATCTATACTCGGCCCTCTTTAGCCCTCGCCCTTCACCTCCCACACAGCCTCGCGAACCTTCGCTCCCTTTCACTCGTACCCTTCAGTCCTCTTTCTCGCTCGCTCTACCATGTGTGCCTTTTACGGGCACACATGGGTGGGTGTGTACACGTATGGGAGACTGCGAATCTTCCAGCTGCAACCCTCGTCGACATGTGGCAGTGTGTACTTTTCCGTGTACGTATACAGGGCGGCGTGAAAAGTGACGTCCAATGAGAAAATCTAGATGCCTCGTATCGATATCTATCCGAGGTAGTACTTCATGTACACTCGTGGAATTAATTCTGGACACTTTTGAATTTTTTTAAAAGTACGCTTATTTATTTTTATCATTTTATCAAATTTATTGATAATTCATACGTTATAGTCAGTTACATTTTGTATTTTTATGAGAGTAGGCTTATTAAGGCGGGAGCCTGAATTAGAAGGTCGAAAAAGGCGTTTTTTGGGGAATCTTTTTTAGAAGGGGAAAAAAACAAGTGAGCCCAGTAAACATTGAGGTATCTTTTCATGTATATTTGAAGTGTATTAAAAAAATATTTTAACATGAAACAATGAATGACTGCAGATTTGTCAGCCTATTCCATGTGCATCTTGCCACTGCAGTCCCCATTCGGCGGGAAAGACGCAGCTCGTAATTCTTCACTGAAACAAAAAGACGATAAAATGTTCAATTGTCATATATTTTTCTTCTGAGTCAATTAAGAAAAAGCTGAAAAAATTGTGAAATTAAAATTTTTATCAGGTTTGAAAAAAAAGTGTTTAAAAAAACACTTTAACGTGCTATGAAAATTATGTAAAAAGACTTTTTCAGTGACTTTTTTAATTAACTTAGAAGAGATTTTCGTACTGTAGAAAATAAACTTTGGTTTAATTCAGTGGGTCGTTTAGTTTTTTTCGCTATCACGCCCGCCAATTTGGAAAAATCGTGAAAATGAAAACTGGAGAACACGCGCTTCAAAGTTTTCAATAGGAGGCATTGTCAATATCAAATATTAATCGCTTCTCTGCTTTTGGCCTTGTATATTCGAGAATATTTACAATTGGCCTCTTTGACTTTGTAAATATATTCTTGGATAGTTTATCTATCGATTTAAGCAATAAAAAAAAATGATTTTTCGAACCGTCTAATTCCGTCTCCGACCTTAAGGCAAATATTGAGTAGAAATATTGTAGATTAAAGTGAAAACATTACAGTATCATTTCGGTCTAGCAGAATATATATTTTCTGCGTGAATATTTATAAAAAAAAAGCCAATTTCTATTAACGGCGGGGTAAAGTTAATTCGGCGAAAAAAAGCATGTCTTTAAGATTTTTTTTTGGCGTAACGAATAGTGTTCGTTTATTGAAAAATTTACATATAATAAAGTAACATTTTAACAACATTCTCCTAAATTTGCATTGCAAAATATTCAAAATTGAGCGAGTGAAAATTAAACCCCGGAGGCGCCTCGAAAAAAAGTTGGTTTGCGGTGTGCACCATAACTCGCAACAGAATCATTTGAAACAAAAAAATCAAAATGCATTTGTTAAAGGAGATGTTTCTCGAGGTAATGACGGGAGGAATTTTTTTTTCGATTTTTCAATTTTTCGCAGCACTTGGGAGCCAAAAACCCGATTTTTGCTAAAAAAATCGGCTAATTTGTTGTTGAAAAATTAGTAATTATTAAAAAAAAACAAAAAAGCTCTCGACAATACCTGGTGAATTATGTGAAGAAGTACTGTGCAAAATTTCAAAGCGATTGGTCCAGTAGATTTTGAGTTATCGTGCACACGGACTTCAAATATGACAAGTCTCAGAAAAACGGTTTGAAAAACGCAGAAGAGAAGAGAACAGCATGGAGCAATAGACGCTCAAATACTCATAACTTCGTCAATTTTACTCCGATCGACCTGAAATTTTAACACAATATTCTTGATATATTATGCATTCATTTAAAAAATGAAAAAAAAATTTTAATACTTTACCCCGCCCTTAAAAGTGTCCAGAATTGATTCTACTGTTCTACGATCTCTTTTCTTTTATGATGTTGAAGTTTACATTGTTGGAACGCAACCAGAATTCATTTTTTTAATCGTTAAGTTTTTGCGATCCAATGGTTTTTGCAGTTTTGGACTACGAGAATGACTCGAACTTTGTTTAGGATTATTTTCCAAGTTCTACATTCCAATTTGGCAACAAAATGTTTCGGTCGAGAACAAAAATAAAGGAAATTTCGTTGCGTTTCAACGATGCAAATTTCAAGACAAATTTAGTTTCCGAGACACAGCATTTTTCACGTTTTTTCGAGTCTGCGTGTAGCGGAGATTTTAATTTTTTTTCTTTATTGTATCTACTTTCCTCTTGGAAGTTTTCAAAAGTAATTGGGAACCGTCTAGACTAGTATAAGTATTTTTGTTTGGCATCTGAACTTTAGTGACTGATCCGCTCAAACCTATTTAATAAATGCTCTTGAAGTTTGCATCGTTGTAACGCAACGAATTTTTAATTTTTCTTTCCTCCTTTTCATTATAAAAAAAAATGTTTTTTGCAAATTCCGATTATAGCACTCTAAAAAGGTAAATTAAAAAATTGTTGAAGGATTTTCGTAGATAAAATTTATCGAACGAAATTGGAGCAAATCTAAAATCATCATTTTCGTTGCACCAATGCAAACTTCAAGATCATTTTTTTTAACTCTTGACCAAATTCTGAGGCATTCACTTTAGTGTTCAGTTGGTCATTTATTTATTCCTCAACAGTGCACTTCATAATGATAAAACCAATTCACAAAATCGCGTGAAAAGTACAAACACAAGAAAGAAAAGTAACAAAATGCTTTCTTCTCGAAAATTAATTAAATTTAAGTTTGTGCAAATTTAATTTATTTAAAATTAAGTTTGCATCATTGGAAAATAACGAGTTTTTTTCTTAATTTTTCACTTCTTTATTTTCATGATTATTCAAAGCCTTTTTTTTAAGATTGACGTCGAAAATCTCCGAAGAGAATACGTAAAAACATTCGATCCATTTTCACAGGCTAAATTGATCAAAAAATATTTGAGCAACTTAAAAGAATGCATTTTCGTTGCATTCCAACGATGCAAACTTCAACGTCCAGAAGGTAAAAAAAAATCTCCAATATGCTTCGGCTAGTTACCGTAAAACGGGTGGAAATTGACATTAAGAGCAACTTTGACACTTTTAGGGCTACTTTAACAGAGCGCCAAAATACGGTTTAGATATGTGCGCATTTAAATACGTTAAAAATTTGTTTTTCAAGTTAATTATAATGTTGTTAACGTTGATTTTGATCTCAATGATAATTACAAAACTGATTAAGTGCCTACAATAGTACCCTAGGTACTTGATATTTTTATGTAAAATGTTTCCTTATTAAAGATGACAATTTGATTGTAGAAAATCGTTTTTTTTTTTCAGTTAATTCCATGTATAATGCAGAAAGTATTCATTTTTTTTATCGAAATTATGTCAATGTAACCCTTAATCTTGGACATAAGTTGCATTTCAATGTCTTGTCAAACAAACACCACACTCGAGGTTACTTTGACAATTAAAAAAATACATATATAAAATTGTGGGAGTGTGGTGGGGCTTGACTTTCTTATACATTTGATAGCCAAAGGACATATTGTTCTATTGGAGCAAAAAAAGTTGGAATTTAACCCTTTGCGGCATAGTGTAACACTGGTGTTACACCCAATTTAATTCAGATTTTGATGATTCAAAAGTGTTTTTTAATTAAATATGGCGGTTGTAAATGCGTTTCAAGGTTCCTAGGACTTCAATAACTACTAAAACATACCTATTCAATTTTTATTTTTCACGTAGCGGGTGCCATCAATAACGAAAGTGCAAAAAAACGAACTTTTGAATCATAAATTTGATTACGACTAATCTAGCAGGCAAACCATAACAAAAAATAGGTAAAAACTTGGTTTCTGATCCGCTGAATACGAACCCGAAGTCTGAACCGTCAAATTGAAAATGGCGAATCCAATATGGCGGCTGCAAATGGCAAAAATTATAGGATTTTTTCCAAATTTGATGATCTATTTTTTTGTTGAGCTTATTTCATTCAACAGCGACCCCGAAAACCCCCGAATACCAACTTTCGCTATCATCATACGACGTTTTGCATTTATGGTCCGTCATATTGGATCCGCCATCTTGAATTCCTGAATTTTGAGTGCAGATTCGTAATCAGCGAGCTCGAAAAGTACAAAATTTCAAGCCAATTGCACGTAAAGAAAAATGTATGCTTCAAAGGGTTAAGGGGTAAGGCCACAATAGAAGTTTTAAAAATCGATTTTTTTCCGCTAAAACGGTGCTTTATCATCATGAGAATAAGTTACTATTCGATTTATAGCAAGATATTTTTTTTCATCGATTTAAACGCGTTTTTCTCGAAACACCTTTTTTTCAATTGGCGTGACAAATAACTTCAACAATGTTCACTCGATTTACTTAAAATTTAAAAGTTACGTTCCTAATTGCATTTCGCAGAGAGGTACGTTCGGAATTTCTGATTAAGGTAGTTCTGTATGTACACGTATGACCCAAAAGTTTCGGTCGAAGCGTATAGCAACAGCCAATGCCTATACGATGCTATTGGTTGTACATTTTTGACAAAGCTTGTACCGTCTACATGTCCCACACATTCGCACCTCATGCATAGATACGTCTCATACTCGTATAGAGAGAGGAGCTGTCATCGTGGCAACAGCGCGATTTCCCTGCAGTCAAAGCGTTGAGCGTCCTACAATCCGCCGTTCGCGAAATATTTTATATAAATAACAAGGCGTGAAAATCTCAACCCAAATGAGATACAAAGGAAAGTTCACAAGGAAAAAGGCGCTTGCTAAAAGACTCAAGGCAGTGGCAGCCATGTGTAAAGCAAATGCGGCCAAACGCGATGACAACACCCATAACCTCAACGATCAGCAACAAAAATTCGCTGTCGAAGGACGTCGGATGCTTGTTGTTTTTTGAGCGTCTTGAATGATATCGAGGATAACATTCATAATAAATATATATTGATAAGTTGACTGCCTACTTGAAGAGACGTTCAAAATGGAAATAAATAATTTAGTTGTAGTTGTAATGAGGATTATTTGTTGTAAAAAGCGGTACCGTTATGCTGTAAAAACTAATAAATTAAAAAATATAATATATCTAAACACACACACACACACACACACACGCACGCACGCACGCACGCGCACACACACACACACACACACACACACACACACACATATAAAACGATTAAATACATGCATAAATTAAACAAATTACATTTGTTTGCAGAATACATTTATTTCATATCCGTCTCAGAATTACTACAACTCGGGAAAAAAACACGCTTCGAGTTTCCAGACCACGCGCCGATCAGCTGGTACGCCGATCAGCGTACACTGTTGCCATTCCGTTACAGATGGTTGGGCGCTATTTCGGTGTGGAATAAAATTACCACTTTTCATAAATCGATATCTCCGAAACTAAACGGTCAAAGTCTGTAATTTTTTTTTCAAATCGATCCCTCAATAGTACTGCGTACACTTGTGTTTTTTTTTTGAAATCGTAAGATCCGTTTAGAACCTATATCGAGAAATGCGAGCAAACTCCTATCGGTTTACGTGTTAGGTATAGGGATCGCGTACAAAAATACGCATATTCAATTGCAATTATCTCATGAACTAAACGGTGAATCGAACTGAATTTTTGAGGATCAGTCCATGAAGGTCATATCTACACCATACTTAAATTTCAGCCAATTCCTAAGATTTGACCAAAAGTACAGAACTACCTTAATCGGAAACTTTTCATTTTATAAGCAGTTCTATACGAAATTTTTCACTGAAAATTCAAGTTCAATCCAAATTCAATTTCCAATACCTACAACTTTTAAATAAAACAATATTTTTGAAAATTCCGTACGTACTTCGCTAGGTATTTTAATGTAGATTGACGAGAATTTTTGTTTCTTGTTCTAGGTAAAAAATTGTGGATGCTAAATGTCACGCCGCGGAGCGCCTAAATAAAGATAACAAAAGAAAATATTAGTAGTCGGCCATTTTGTACATCGAAAAAAAATGCTCACAGCTTGATATTCTTCTTAAACAGATGTGTGGTAAATATTTACAAGTGGGGCTCCAGCCCTAATCGGCTCCAAAATCTTTTTCACGTCTATTCTGCAGTATGGAAATATATTTTTTATGATGGAGGAGGGGTATTTTATTTTAAAAAATATATATTTCCGGAAAATATTCGATTTTTTAAATACTTTTCTTTGGGTTTGTTTGTTTGGGTTATGAAATAAGGGTCTTTTCCCGACTTTAATATTAAGGGGGGATTGTCTTTTTTTTCGCAAAATTTACCGCTTTTTGGGAATTTTTTTGTGAAGAAAGTTTACAACGGAAAACTTGTGAAACTTGGCATATAGTTTTATTGATCTGTTTACTACATACAAAAAAATTTTTAAACAATTTCATCAAAAAATCCGCCTCCCACCCCCCTCGACGCGCGATGGTCCTTTTTTGGTGGTGTGCACGATTACAGCCTTCACGTTCATCCTGCAACAAAAAACCAAAAAGCATTTTACTTTAGACACATATAGCTATCGTTCGATGAAGGGAAAAAAAATTGACGATTTGGTGACGTTTTGAACTTGAAGTATCAATTTTTCGAAAAAAATTGATCGATTTTTTGTTATAAATAAAAAACTATTAAACGTATTGCTTTTTTGCTTCATCAAACGATAAAAGGATGTCAGCTGAGCATTCTGTCCAAATTTGAAGGCAATCGGTTGAATATTTTTTGAGAAATCGTGCACACCATCAAAAAAGGACCATCGCGCGTCGAGGGGGGTGGGAGGCGGATTTTTTTATGAAATTGTTTAAAAAATTTTTTGTATGTAGTAAACAGATCAATAAAACTATATGCCAAGTTTCACAAGTTTTCCGTTGTATACTTTTTTCACAAAAAAATTCTCAAAAAGCGGTAAATTTTGCGAAAAAAAAGACAATCCCCCCTTAAAAACAAAGTGCCCAGAAATACATCGACTCGTCACAAAATTTCTAAACCCCTTTTCTAGCTGGAGCCCCACTTGTAAATATTTACCCGCAGTATGAAAGTATTTTTTTTATGATGGGGGAGGGATATTTTATTAAGAAAAAAAAAACATTTCCGCAAAATATTCGATTTTTGAAACACGTTTGTTTGGGTTTGTTTGACTTCAATATTATAAACAAAGTGCCCTGAAATACGTCAACTGGGTACAACATTTCTAAACCCCTTTTCTAGCTGGAGCTCCACTTGTAAATATTTACCAGATGTGTAATTAATTTTATGAGTTAATCACTTTTTCATACGAAAAAAAAATTGTTAAATTCGCACATGATTTTATACCCGTTACTGTGGCCCAACCCCTTAAGATGTTAAAAAACAGTTACCTACAAAAAACTTCCAAAACCTGTTCAAAGTAACCCCATTGTACGGTATTGATACGAGGCATCTACATTTTATTTTCCGCCGTCATTCTTCGGAACGACCTGTACATCGGAGTATATCCACCGTGTACGATGTAGGCTCGCAACGTGTGCGCGCCCAACTACCCCCCGACGAAAGCTCCGCAACCACCACTTTACTATACTCGCTACTCGAGTAACTCGAATTTGTTGGCAATGTCCCAGTTTGGCCTCCCACTCTCTAAATAAACCGTTCCTCTGCCCACCATTTCTTTCCCCAGCCCTTGCTCCACCTATAGCTGTATCGTTCTCGTCCTTATGGAATTTTCACGCCTCCACTTTGCTTTGCTCTCCTCGTCGCAAATCACACAACACTCGCACCAGTTACGCATAACTCGTCGAATTTTGCGCGTTCACGAAAGTCCCTTTTTCCCTCTTTTCTTCCTGTCTTTCTTTCCTTTTTCGCACCCTTCGCCTCGATCTTCTTGTTTCTCTCTGTGCACGTGGCATGTTCGCTCGTTTCGCGAAAAACGCGGATAAATGGTTTACGAACCGGGGAAAATACGGATCCAGCTGAATACGGAAATAACCGAGTGTTAGATGGCCCTTGCTGCGGGAATTTTTTTCGTCGATTCGGTGCAAGATTTTATCGATAGTGCGGACACGAAAATGGGGCGCGAGGGTTGCTGCAAACAAGAAAAAAAAAGAAGAGTAACTTCGTATCGGGAATTGACGATGAGGCATCTTTATACACTGACAGAAAAATTCTATTGATATTAACTAACCGAATCTATTTGATTTTTCAATTTCTGAATTTACTAGATTTTTCGTGAAATCAAATGTTTTCCTATTGCATTCCATTATTGGAATTATTTATTTTAAATATATTTATTTATTCAAATCAAAATCTATTTAATATCGTCCAATAACTAAATGTTTTATTTAATCCTAATAAATCTGTGATTCGGTTTCATCTGTTCAAAAAACTATTTAGTCGAATCCACTAATTGTATCTATTTGATTCTTTTAAATTTAATTTAAATAGAATTTTCGTAGTCAACTATTTTTCTATTTGATTGAACTAATGGTCTGTCTTTATAGCAACACACATTTCAAAGGGGAGTGGGGGTTGAGAGGGTGGCGAGAATAATTTTATATATATATATATATATATTCTATTCTATATTATATATATATATATATATATATATATATATATATATATATATATATATATATATATATATATTTTATATATATATATATATATATATATATATATATATATATATATATATATATATATATTCAAACATAACCTGTTTGGTTATGTTTAAAAAATCTATAGCGTGTTATTCAATAACGCTCTAATTATCACAATGATATTAACTAATTGATATATAGTTTATGCGATACAACAAATATACATTGTAAGCAAATTAAGATTTATTTGAATCGAATCTTTATTTATTCAATTTGAATGTATTTAATATTTGAAAAGCACAACCGAAACAAATAAGATCGCAGTAGGCCGTGAGACAAAGAAAATACCGATTTGATTTAAATAGATCCCATTTAAATTAAATTTTTTTTTGGCAGTGTAGGATCAAATTCACCGTAGTTAACTGCGATGATATTGAAGTTTGCATTCTTGGAACGCAACGAAAGCTGAGTAGCCCGATCTTTTATTTTTGACAAATTTAGGCTACAAAAAACACTCAAATGTCTTTTTAGGATCCTCATATAAAATGTGAAGTCCAAATTTGATGGTTAAGATTTTGCATGATGAAGAAGCCGAAGTAAATTTTTTTTTATGTTTCGTTGCGTTATATCGATGAAACTCCAACATCATAAAAATCGAAGATTATTTGCATAATCCCTATCAGAGATCTGAAACTAAAATATGCAAACAGAGAGTTAGAATGATAAAAAGAACAAACACGTGAAATAGTGTAAAATGCTGTTGGAGTTTGCATTGTTGGAATGCAACGGAAATTCTTTTTGATTTCTTTTTTCTCTATTTTCTATGTCTATTTAGAATGTAGGTCTCCAATGAGGATCTTCAAAAATGTTCATCGCAGTTTTGATCTGCCAACAAAAAAATTACAATTAAAAAAAATGCAGTCCAACGATACAAACTACAAAATAAAAATTTAAAATAAGACCGTTGCATTCCACGAATTGAAAGTTTATTATTTTTCACCGGGCATGAGTCGCGAGTTAGATTAATATCGAATTTTTCAAATATTTTCCTCATAATCGACTTGTTTTTCAATTTCTGGCGTTTATCATATTTGCGCTTCGTCTATATGCAGATGAGTTTATATATAAAATTACGCAACATACGCCATGCAGATGGTTCAAATTGTAGCTCAAACGAAAAACAAGTACACATGGGCGATACGCGTTCTCTCGCTGCCACCCAGCTCGAGGTATTTATCGACGAATTGAATTTTGTGAAGATATCCGCCTGCTTACTACGTATTTCAACATTCCAATTTTAATTGTATTTCGATATTTTACCGATCTTCTTTTAATCGAGATTCCTAATGAAAAATAACGTACACAATAGGAATAATTTGTAAAGCTCTCTTCGCCGAATGCAATGAACTCATAAAAAAATTCCTAACAAACTAATATAGCCTTAACGTTGTATCATAGAAAAGTAACGAGAATGTTTCATTTTTTGTAATTTTTATCACTCATTCATTGATATTATTCTTGCTACCATCGATGAAAATCTTTTTTCGCACATGTAGTTTCCAGATTCCTAACAAGGATGCTGAACAAAATTCCAATGATTATTTCCACCCTAAATCTGCGGAAAAAAACATGTAACCCGTGTAGAAATTTTGGCAGGGATACAGCTGGATTCTGACTTGTATCCCGGGCTCCCAGTCGGGATCTAGTCCGATATCGGATCAGATTCGAAGACTAAATGTAAGATCCGTAAACTGGATTCCATTAGGGATCTAGAACCGGATCCTTTAATGACTCTAAATGGATTCCGCATGGAATCATTGAGGAATCTGGGAAGGATGACGGATGAATACAGGCTAAAATAAAATGTCAAAAATGGAATTATGACATGTTAAATTTATTATAAAAATAAGTAACATTTATAAAGTTTTGGTGCATCAAATTATCAATAAAAAAAAATTTGTCCAAAGATTCAAATGGCAGATCGCGCTCATCGCGAGATTTTGATGTGAATTTAAAAAAAATTCACATCAAAATCTGTGAATGCAAATGTATTGACAAGAAATTATAAATACAAAAAAATTCACAAAATTAGTTGTGAATTTTTTCGTATTTAAGACAAATTAAAATCAAATTCAAAATGTTTAGATTAAAATTTGCGCCAAAAGTGAGTTCGTACGTATTTTGAGAGAAAACATTGCCTCGAGGCAAAGACATTTTTGCACATAACTTTTTGTGCGAACATTTCTTTGCCTCAACACAATGTTTTCTCTCAAAATACGTTTACACTTGTGGTGTAAATTTTAATATAACTGTCGTGAATTCGATTTTTATTTTCTTCAACTTGAGGAAATTCACAACTCATTTTGTGATTTTTTTCATATTTATAATGTAATATTTGAAACTCACAACTTTTTTGCAACAATTTCTTTGCCTCGACGAAATGTTTTCTCTCGAAATACGTAAGAACTCACGGTTGGTGTAAATTTTAATCTAATCATTGTGAATTAGATTTTAATTTGTCTTAAATACATGTTTATACCCACCGACATGTCGGTGGGTATAAACAGAGACTTATTCCCCAAAACCGGTATCCCGGTTAGAATCCAACTTGCATCAGTATCGGAATATGTACGACGATGGCATAATTTTGAAAATTTTGGCATCACGTGTATTTTCGATATTACTATGTAATTCCTATCTATAGATAGGAATTTTATAGATAGGAATCTATAGACAGAAATTCCTATCTATAGATACGAATTCCATAATAATACAGAAAATACACGTGACGCCAAAATTTTCAAAATGATGCCATCGTCATCGTACATATGCCGATACTGATGCAAGTTGGATTCTAACCGGGATACCGGTTTTGGGGAATCCATGACAAATCCTGATCGGGATTTGATCGGACATAGGGTATCCCGGTCAAAATTTCTGCACGGGAAGCGACTAAAAAAAAATTCCTCGACTCCAATATCACTTAAAAATAACATCGTTATTTCTGTGGATTCTATTCCCGAGTAGTATGCACCCAAGCAGTATTATTTTTATCACAGACAATTAGCAAACCGCTGCAATCAAATTTACCAATTTTCCGACGTTCATTCTCGTCTCTATAGTGATTCCAGTGCAACCTGTGAATAAGTTTTTCCAAGCTAATGGTTCTCGATCGATGTAGGTCGCTTCCGGGAAGAGTTGTTAGTGCCACAAAAAAAAAGCCGCAGTCTCGGCGTTTTCACACAAATTTCTGTGCACCAAGTTCCGCCAAAATCGAGATATGTATTGCAAAAATAGATGCATCGAGAGCGCGCCCGCAGGCTTCAGAATTTGAATAGTTGCGAAATGCCGGAAAAAAAGGAAAATAAAAAATACTCCGAACCTTTCGTATCCAACGGGATATCATAGGCAATCTTTTTTTAGAAAGAGATAGGAGAGAGGGAGAGAGAGAGCAGGAGACTCGGTGCATAAAAATAATATTCCGCTCCTGTCAGTCCGTCGATGTTTCTACGAGACAGAAGGGAGTGGGTGAAATAGATAGATGGATAGAGAGACAGAGGGAGAGAGAGAGAGAGAGGCGGCAAGAGCGCCAAAAAGAGAAAACGTTATCCCCCCTCCCCCCACTCGGCAACTTCCTCCTCAAAACACAAAAGCACGGACCACGCAAAACGTATCGTATCCCAGGATAACTCGGGGTGGTGGTCACCATCTATATGGACTAGCTACCCGTAGACTTGGTTGGATGGTTGGAGAATCGGCGAATTCCACAGCCCCCGAGCACTTCTCATACATACACCTTTTTATACACACACACACACATATTAAGGGGAAACATATTACTAACGGTTGATATCCACGTAACGTAGACTATCAGGACATCTGGCTCTTCGTATGCGTGCCTTTAATGTTGTTAGCGAAGCGTTGATTTCATCGGGCGGTCCTGACAATCGCGTGTCTTCGAAATTGTCTTTCCCGATATTGACATATCGATGACTATCGAACGAGGCCTCGAAGTGATGATATTGAAGTTTGTATCTTTGGCATGCAACGAAATTTTCGCTTCCACCAATTGCAAATTTTTTGTCGCCGGATCAAAGCTACGCTAAACTCTTATCAAGATCCTCATTGGAGACCTACAACCCTAACTCTATCGAAAGATATTTTGGATATCAATAAAAATGAAGAAGTAGGTGATGAAGAAGAATTTCCATTGCATTCCAACGACGCAAACTTCAACGGAATCGAAAAAAGGAATGGAATACGTAAATTGACATTAGAATCACGGCCCTCTGCTCGTTAACGCGTCGGTGGTAGCCGTATCCTTCTTCGACAGCCGACGAAAATGTTCGGCTTGACCGATCGCGCGTATAACTCATAATCGTCGTAGTAGTCGGCAGACCCCACACTTTGCTCATTCCGCCAAGGGCCCCTGTACCCAAGCCTTCGATCCATTGTGCTCTCTTTGCGTCTCGTACCCTTCCCTCTCCTCTCTCTCTCTTTCCCTCGACATCGCGGCCTGCACTCTTTCTCTGACATGCTTGTCCCCGCCAAGCCAGCTTTTCTCGTTTTGCTTCCGCGCTTTTCCCAATATGTATATAGAGCTAGAGCCGAAGAGAGAGAGAGAGAGAGAGAGAGAGAGAGAGAGAGAGAGAGAGAGAGAGGGAGGGAGGGAGAGAGAGAAAGAAAGATCTATATCTGTGTGGAGATGCGTTAGACGTATATGTGCGTCTTTCAGTTTCATATGACTATACAGCACTCTCCGGGATGATATAACTCTGGATGCAAGCGTATACACACATATGTATGTATAGATGGAATAGGTAGGTCCATCCATCTGGGCTTTGGAGAACGGTACAGGTAGCGGGGTGCAAAAGATGGAGAGAGAGAGAGAGAGAGAGAGAGAGAGAGAGAGAGAGAGAGAGAGAGAGGAAGGGGATGGGGTGAAGAGGGAGAGACCGAGAGAGAGAGGGTTGAAAGTCACTCGCTTTTACCGCCTCCTCCTAGCTCAACTCACCCTTGTCATCCTCCGCACCATCCTCATTCTCCTCTCTCGCGCGCCTCGCTTCCATCCACGAACGGCATCCAAAGCCTCGTTGGACCTCCCCCTTCGACCCACCCCCGGGACCACGCGAAAAGCGCGGTACTCACGTTGTTTTATTTGGTCCTCCGGTTGTCCAGCTCCGCGAGAGAATTATTGAGCCGCGAGTGCGAGCGAGCGAGAATACCGCCGCGATGAGTGTATATGGTGTATACATTTGTGTGGCACGTGTGTGTGTGTGTGTGTGTGTGTGGACGGTGGGGGCTGAGGGGCCAGCCCTCACGGGCTGGCAGAATGAGAGGAGTCCGAAGGGGACGATGACATCGATTTTTTTACCCGTTGCTAATCTCAATGTTATCCCCTAGCACCCCTTCACCACCCGAACGTGCCCATCCTTCTCTTCTCCTTTTTGGTCCGTTTTTACTTCTCCTTCCACTTCCCTCGGCCGCTCTTGCCCTCTGTGTTATCCGTTCATCCCCACTCAACCCTCTTGCTTTTTTCGACGTTGCATCCTATCTCTGTCCCTCTTCGTCTTGCTCTCACTCCGCTGTCCGGACATCCTGTGGCCAACTGTACTCCAGTAGCGCCAGAATCCTGTGAGAAAGGATCGCACGCAACAAACGGAACAGCGACTCATATGTGGATGTGTAGATGTACGGTGGCCTTGGGTAGCCGAGGTCGATGAGAAACGTTGCATTTGCATCGAGCCAAAAGCATTTGAATGGCCAAAAAGAAGTGACCATTTTTTTCGGAAGATCGTTGAATGGACTCGCTTGTCCCTGGTCTTTCTTTTTCTATGGTACTGAAGTTTGCATCGTTGCAATGCAACGGAAATTCATATTCATATTTTTATTTCTTTATTTCTAATCTAATACGAAATCTTTTCTGCAAATTTAAATTGCAAATCTCCCAATAAGCATCTGAAAAAATTATTTAGGGATTTTGGTAGCTAACATGTGCTGAAAGAAATTTGGGTAAGTAAAAAAAAAATCATTTTCGTTGGACTCCAACGACGCGAACTTCAATCCCGTCTCTTTCTGCTGGACCACCATATAGCGAGCTTTTCGTCTGTATGAATAAATATACAGACGTAGGCTTTACTCTGGTGATTTACGGCCAGGTTCATTTCCATGAAATGGGAAAAACGAAACATTATCCCGATTTTTCTTCGTTCCCAACATCAAATTGATATTTTTCATGCGAAAGAACGTGTTAGCAATGAACGAAAATGTTTTCGAGTCGGGAGTGCGAGCAGCCGCGAGCCTTTTGCAAAATGCAACGTGCATTATTGCACATTCCTGTAACACTTCGATCCAGATGGATACGCGCTTCTGCACGGGTTATTAAATTTGGTCTCCTCTCATTATTACGATCGTTGCAAATGAGTACAGCAGGCGGAGAATTTTATATAATGCAACAAGGATGAGTGCGTGCGAGCCGGTGACCCTTGATCACGTGGACTCCAGTGCTCGACAAGGGCACCGCCAGCAAATTAATGTAATAACGCGTCATGGGGAGAACGGGCCTTTACACTTTGTTTAAATTCATCCGACGGAAAAGAGATACGTATTGTTGCGATAATTACAACCGACTGATTTGTGAAAAAGCATCGATAATCGTGCTGACAAATGCACAAATCGGAATATAAAGATTCTAGAGAGACCAGCATGTTTTTAATTCGAAGAGCATCATTTTTAAAAAGACATCTATTTTTCTCACAATTTTTTTTATTGAAACTGTGATTTATTTGCTTTATCAAGTTTTTGAAGAAAAAAACCGAAAAGGTTGATTTTGTCTCACGAACCGATCTTTTGTCTGTTTCTTTGGGAAAATTGTAGACGGAGATTGCGAAGCGGCTGAGCGTGATAATTTCCCAGCTGATACCCTGTCTAGCCCAGGAGGTGAGTTAACATTGATTCCTTTCGTAATCGACGCGGCCATCGTGTGCCGCGTTAACGCGTGCTTGCCGCGCTTGCCGGAGGGTCGACGACGACGCGATAATAATAGCATGGCTTGCAGAATCAGCAGCAAGTGGCCAATGCCGTGGAGAGGGCTAAACAAGTCACTATGACCGAGCTGAACGCCATTATCGGGGTAAGTTGCGCTCACAATGATTTCCCGATCACCTTGCTTCGTTGACAGTATCTGTAACTACATATGCACCCACATACAGATGTGCGGCGCACTATTAGCGTACGCTTGGGCATACATATCCATAGAGTTTATCGCTAAGAGTATACTTGTATAGGATGTATGCAAAATCCACGAGAAGTCACGTCTAAACGTTGCAAGTCATGTAGATCGCAAAATTCTGAAGCGCAAAGTCCTCATCCATTTTTCTCTCCGATGCACCGTTCGTTAGATATCAATTGATTAGTCGGAGCCAATGCAGTACGCTTAGTAGTGAGAAATAGTGGGCGGGGCGCGGCAAGCGTATAAGAGAGCGCGCTCCCCCACTCCCGCTTCATGGGATAGGCTCGCGCGTCATCGTACGTCACCGAGCGTACTCTTGATTGGCTACCGCTGATTGATTGATATCCGATAAACGCTGCATCCGAGACAAAAGTGTGTAAGGACTTTTCGCTTTAGAATCTCACGATCTATTTACTCTGTTACCCTCAGCCACATATTTTACCGTCCGGGCCGTGCACATGACGAACCATCCTCAATCATACCCAGGTGATCGTGTAGCACGTAATCGCAACTACGTTTACCATATTTATGTAGTCAGTGATTGTTTCCTCTTGCAGCAACAGCAGCAACAGGGATTGCAGCAACTTTTGGTGAGTCAGACAAACGCAATCATTCTCATTCACCGCATTAACGCCAAGAATTAATCGCCTAACATATAATCGCGTCGAATTTGTCCATCCTCTTGACAATAATTGGCGAAAAATTTATGATTTTCGCCAGCAACAAATTCACGCGCAACAATTACCCCACGGCGCGGTCGTTGGGGGTTTGCCACCGGCCGGTCTCCTCGGTTTCGCGGGTGCAGCAGCTGCCGGTGTCCCACCCCATTTGGCGCCACCCCCGCACCCCGTGGCGGCCGCCGCAGCGGCACAAGTGCAGGTGCAGTCCCTCCTCAAACCTGCCGATCTTCAGCAACATCGAGGCGCCGCCGAGACTCCCGAGGATCGCAAGCCCATCTCGCTCGCCGATGACAGGCTAAGACGATCCGTATCGCCACCGGAGAAATTCCGATCGCGGACTCCCGACGTCGAGAGCGGTCCCAAACGCATGAAGGAGGAGAAACTCGGACACGTGAGTTCAAATTCTACCGACCTTGTTTCTTTTTTCGTTGTCGTTACAGTTCTTATGATCGAATCAGCATGATGCTGTAACATGCAAAACGTTTAATTGATGGTAATGGAAGATCGATGAGATCTTTCCCGTGGCACTTTTGCAGGGGAAAGTAGTCAAAGGCAACTCTGAACAAGGTGGCGCGAAAAGTGACATTCAAAAGGAAAATCCAGATGCCTCGTATGTCTATCTGAATCATTCCCATGCATGTTCTACGAACTTTTTTGGAGCTCGCAAGAGAAATATTCAAATTTTTGTATGGTTGAGTTTTCATGGTGCATAGGTTTTTACTCTTTTGTTTATGTACTAGGACGTTGAATAAGTTCTCGCTGTTTTCCAACAGATGGCGAATATCAGAACTGCGTGCGTGTAGTTTAAGATGGTAACGCATCTATAAAAAAGTACTATAAGCAAGCAAAAAAGGAAGTACTATAAGCAAGCAAAATTCAGTGTATGCCATTTCGCTGAATTGTAGACAACTTTTTTTCATAGTGGTAAACATGTCAAATTTCGTCCCAAAAAGTGTATTTGCGGGAAATTTTACTGCACTACTGTATTGGAGGCATTACTTCATGAAGACTCATCTCAGACGGTAACTGAACTTGCAGAATCATTACGCGTTTATCACACAACAGTTTCCAGACGTTTGAGAGCATTGGGAATGAGTTTTTTAAAACAAAGCATTAATTTTCACGAAAAAAACAGCAGGAACTCATTCAACATCCCAAAACTTTCCTCTTACAAGGAATATCACTTTGGTGTCCTCCTCCGATTTTGTTGAAACTTCTTTATGTGGAAAAGTATCAAAAACTAAGAGACACGTATTTTTTTTTATCGGCGGAAAAACGGTTTTAAGGGGTGAAACGCACCCTTAAAAATGGGAATGTTTTTCGTTTTTTGTCTACAACGTTTTAACGGTACGAGATATAAAAAAAATTCATATTGCAACAATGTTTATTTTTTTGTGTACAATACATTGGAGATCAGAACGATAACGTTATCGACGAAAAACGAAAAACACCCCTATTTTCGAGGGTGCGTTTCACCCCTTAAACCCGTTTTTCCACCGATAAAAAAATACGTGTCTCTTAATTTTTGTTACACTTTGACATAAAAAAGTTTCAACAAAATCGGAGGAGGACACCGAAGTGATGTTTCTTGTTAGAAATTTTCAAAAGCCATTGGAAGTCTTCACGACGAGTCTAAGTCTTTTTTTATCATTTGATTTTAGTGACTAATCCTTGTACACCTTTTTTTTTAACTTTTGATCAAAAGCTAAGGCATTTACGTTAGTGTTCAGTTGGTCATTTATTTATTGCTTAAGGGGCCACTATAGAGGCCGAAAAATGGCTTTTTGGGATTTTTTTTTCAGAAAAACTACAAAATAAATCGAGATTACTAAAAGGCTGTTTATCATACATATCAGTGACAGGATACAATAAATTGTTTGAAGCGATTTATTTCAAAATGGCGGCTGTGCAGCGTTTATCTCAAAGCTCCATTTTTTAAATTGATCGGAAACATAACCCAGACAATTTTCAACTGATTCACTTGACATGTTGAATATATCTTGAAAAATACATTGTCTATGGAAGTACGTAGGATTTTTCGTTTATATTGCATAGTTCATTTGTTATTAGCAATTATCTAACGATTTTTTAGGCAAATTTTTGAAATGTGAAGAATTTGCCAAAAAAATCGTCAGATAATTGTTAATAACAAATGAAGTATGCAATATAGAAAAAAAATCCTACGTACTTTCATAGGCAATGGATTTTTTCAAATATATTCAACATTTCAAGTGAATCGGTTGAAAATTGTTTGAGTTATGTTTCCGGTCAACTCAAAAAATGCAGTTTTGAGATAAACGCCGCACAGCCGCCATTTTGAAATTAATCGCTTCAAAAAAATTATTGTATACAGTCACTGATATGTATGATAAACACCCTTTTTTGTAATCTCGATTTATTTTGTAGTTTTTCTGGAAACAAAAAAATCCCCAAAAAGCCTATTTTTTCGGCCTCTAGAGTGGTCCAAGGCCTTAACAGTGCACTTTATCACGATAAAACAAAAATCGCCTGAAAAGTACATACACAAAAGAGAAAAAATTAGAATTGCTTTTAGCTCGAAAGCTAAAAAAGATCGTAGAACGGACATGGGACTGATTCGAAAAGGTATTGATGCGAGGCATCTAGATTTTCCTTTCGGGCCACCTTTATGGCGCATGCTCGTAGTCCCATCACAGGCAAGTTCAAAGAGACCAAAAAACTGTATTCACCCAAAGGGCGCCCGAAATCTACCGTGTATAAGTGCTGTTCATTTCCGCCACCAATTAGTGTTACCACGTGCGAAAGTTGCAGGTTGGTCTCGCGCATGCAATGAAAAAATCGCTCTTTTGAGCTGTATGGCTAACTGAAGAGACTTTCCCCTGGGAATACTCCCGCATTGACGATGCTCCGACTAGTTTCCACGCTTACCTCAGCATCACCCTTCGGGAATCTCGATGGATCTCGAAGGCTTAATTAACAAGTAAACGACGTTCGAAAACTTTGTTGCCGATGCGGTGCAATATTGAACAACTGTGCGATAGGGTGCATGCGAAAGGGATGGCAAGCCAGAAAAATACAAACTAGAAGGCGAGACGAGGTAGACTGAGAAAAAAAATCATTGATCCAATATCCTTGGTGTTATTGAATGAAATTTCGTTGATTCAATTGTAAAATTGGCGGTCCAAATAATCGAATTTATTAGTCCGAACAAAACGGTATTAACTTTAATAACATGATAAAATTTAAAGTTTTTTTTTTTCATTCAAAAGATATATCGTTAGCCGAGAACAATATATTATTGAAACTATCTAAAAAATTATCGCGAACAAATTATATAGTATTGAATGCATTTTCTGCAACGAACAAAAAAAAGCATTTCAATTCATGACATGAATATTGTTGATTCGAGAACACAAGAAAAATTGAATTTCGCTCGGTTGATTCAGATAAAATTTCTATTGAGTAAACATGTTATTTAATTTTTTTCACCATATCCGATATTGTTTTCCAAGTACATTATTCGTTAAAATATAAATATTTCATTTTGATTGAAAAATATTAAGCAAATGTCTGAATTGGTTAAAAAATTATGCGAAAATAAAATTTGTTTCTTGCTCATTTGGTTGAAAAAATTCAACGAAAGCATGGCCGAGCGCCACCGAAATTATAGGTGTGAGGAAACCCGTAGTTCTCGGAGTAACCGCTAGAAGCCGCACGCGCGCTCGTTTCTCGTAAGCGTAGCGCGAACCGAAAATCTACTTAAACGCCGGAGAAACTCTAAAGAGTATCGCTTCTTGGCCTGTGGCTAAGATCAAAGTGTAATATCTGTTCTTATCAGTTGAGTATCCGATATTCTCTTCATGGATATTCCATTGGATATCTGATATTCTCTCCACTATTATGGTGGATGATCATTCTGCTGCTCACTTTTTATTTAAGATTTAAAACAAATTGAAAAACTTACGTCCCATGGCATATTCATTTCGATGCAGTAGAGAAAGAATTAATTCTGTTGATTATATTTTTTGACGAAATAAAAAATGTTGCAGCAACCGCTTAATTATTTCATCCATACCTCTACGGATTGTATATAGAATGATTTCAATAGAATATAATTCTATTTGAAGGATAATGTAGATACTCAGAGAATAGATCTTTTTCAGATAAAATAATATGTTATTTAAATCAATCACATTTTTCAATATTTTGTAGTATTGTAACAATCTCATATATCGGTGGCACTCCGCAGCAGCACATTTATTTTGATCAACCAATATGATTTTTTCATTCAATTGATTTTTTTTATCTCAGTGTACAAAGATTAGATCGAGGTTTCACTGCGGTGAAAAACTCTGTATGTAATAAAGAGGGCGGACGCGGGGAGAAAAAGAAGGCAGGAGGATGATTAAGTGACAGGAAAAGAGTGAGGTGGAGGGGTAGAGATATCAGGACCCCAAACCGCTAGTTTTCTTCAGCTCCTTTTCCACCCCTGGCCCGCAGCCTCTTGCTAGACATACCTCACGTGGCATCAGAAACCCTTCGTCTCTAAGATGGACGGATACTAAATTGGATTATTTTTCTCTCAGCTACGCTTATTCTCTCTCTCTCTCTACCTCTGCACCCTCCTTATCGCTTTCCATCGTTCTCTCTTTTCTTTTCTGTACTTCTCTCGCCTTCTCTTTTATCTCATCTCAACCTTCCTCTCGTTCTCATCCCTTCGCCTCCTCTTATCGCGCAACCTGGCTTTGAACCCTTCGCTTTGTCAGAAATGCAGCTACTCGATCCCCGCCCATTCGTCTTCGTTGCAGGAAATTCTTCGACGGATTATCATAAAGATCGATTTGGGTAAACGAGACGCGGTTTAAAAATAATACAAAAAAGGAGCCCATTTTTCTTGCCATGTAGCCTTCGGATAGAATTGCAAGAAGAGGGAAAGGTAACTTGGATATGGATTCAATGAGGTGCCCATATTCGAGCTTTTGACTCTTCCAGGGCCACAAAGCTCGCGTCTTTTCCGCCCCATTGAAGTCTCGCGCCCTAGACCGCTGCGAAAGTTCCTTAAGGCGGGATATACATTTAGACAGGAAAAAAATAAGCAACATTGAGGGATTTTTTAAACTAAGAAATAATTATTCTACAATTATCAAATTTTAGGTATTGTTCAATACTATATTTAAGTATACAAAACCATTTTTTTTTAATTAATTCATTATCAAAATGGCGGAGCTGTGACAGAGCGTTACAACAAGGGGTCGCCGCGGGAGCTGCGAATCGGCGTGCAGTCTAGCTTCCCGCAGACTTCGATTTGCAAAAAAGTTCAAACATTTTTTTTTATTCAAATTTAAGGTTATTAAAATGAAGAAAATGCAAATTTAAGAAAAAGGCATGCATTTACAAAAAAAATCAACATTTCACGCAACATTTCTGTAAAATGTGGATTAGAAAAGTAGTTTTTTTTTCAACTTTTTCAAAAACGATTTCCGTCAAGTAGAAGGTACCAATATTATCAATATTTCTACCAAGTTTCAACTGAGTCAGCTTAATAGTTTTTTAAGAATCTTGCACGTCAATTTTGATAATGCAGTTTTGAGAAAAACGCGTTTGAAGTTCACGCCTGCTCCGAATCTGAGCATTGGCAGGCTGTTAAGGTAGGTTTACACTACGACACTTTTGTGTATACACTCAATGTATACATCGAGTGTCTGTGTGCGAACACCACTGTCTGATCTCGCGACATTTATGGCGACATCTCGCTAGGTGTCGCGCCGAGCGCCGTGTGAACAGGTTGTGTCGGAGTGTCTGCCGCAGTGTTCAAGTTTTCAAACCGGCGCGAAATTATCCAGACACTCGCGACCCGCGTTAAATCAAAATGGCCATTACGTGGAGCAAGGAGAGCATTAGAAACTTGATATTTTTTGTGGAAAGACTGCCTGAACTTTGGCAAATATGTTGTGCTGGTTATAAAAATAGAGTAAAAAAACAGGCAGCACTTCAATGCTTGGCGGAACAGTTTGGCACAATATCGGCTAAAGTCGGCAGAAAAATTCATAATTTAAGAACACAGCTTAAGGGGCTATACCAGTGTGAACGCTGGAAATTTGGGTGATTTTCAGGATTTTTTTGGACGAAAAGTACTCAATTAAATCTTTTGGAAAATTAAAAATATATTTGACCTATATTAAATAATTTTTTCATAGGTAAATATTGAGATCCAAGCGACTAATGCGCTGCCTTCGCAGGCGCAAAAAAATGTTCCTCCACTGCTGACATGATTCCGGCTGATTGAGTAGCTGAAACCGAAAAAGGAAAAAAATGTCGTTAAACTAGAAGGTATTTCCTGTACAATGACGTAGGATTTTTGAAAAATATCAAAATCTAACAAAATAGCGTAGTTATGAAAAAAGTCTCTTTTCTTGCCTACAAAATGGTCGTTTTTTTAATGGCAAATCGTCAATTTTTATCCAATCAAAAATATCCTACGTTATTGTAGAGTAAATATATTCAGGAGTACTCAGTTCAAATTTCAAGTCAATCGGATCTATTTGAGTTACACTGTCAGCATATTTGAAAAATCTCATTTCGAGAAAAATGCGTTTAGAGATTTAACTACCGATTTTTGCAAGATAAAATGATATTGACAAATATAATATAAATGATAATGATATTCTTGAAAAAATAAACTGTCGAAAAAGGCAAAAATATCGATGTTTTTAAAGTGTCACACTGGTATAGCCCCTTAATAACAGCGCACAAAATTACGGCTGCCGCCGCACGGCGTTTCTCCATGGCGTCCGAACGGGTAGCGCAGACGTGTCAGTAGTTTTGTGTGTGAACATCTGAGACACTTGTGTAGCGACATCACAGTACAGACACTTTCTGGGACACCGAAACCGTCTTATGTGTGAACAGAACGGACATTAGTGTCAGACATTTGTGTCGCAATAAGTGTCGTAGTCTATGTAGACCTTTACGTTCGAAGTTTTCCGATTTTCGCTTTGAAACTTTGGGAAAATATTCTACATATAGTTCTATCGTTTAAAGAAGAAAAAAAAGAAATCGATGTTTTATCGTTGCAAATGTATAATCCCACCTTAAACCTACGGCCCTAAGGGTCTGTATCGCACTATTCTTGCTCGCAATTTTTTTCACCCTGCCAGACTAGACGAAGAACTCGCCAAAGAGCATTTCTACCATGATGTTGAAGTTTGCATCGTTGAATTGCAACAAAAATTCTTTTTAATTGTTCGAACTTCCTTCGGCTCTGAAAATCACGCAAACGTTTTTACGTATTCTTATTAGAGACTTACGACCTTAATTTGCCAAAAAAAACTTCGGTTATGCAGGAAAAAAGGGGGTTACGTGGGTTTCCAAGCCAAAAAAGCATATTTTCTCTACTCAAAAATAATATAATATATAAATTATTTTATTCAAAATGTTTAAGCACACAGAAGAGCAATATGTCAACAATATTATTTTTTAAATTCATCCAAAAATTTGAGAAATTCAGCCGGTGGGACCTGCTTTCCAGAGACCCCTAAAAAAGTGTCCTCGTGGTGGTCAGGATAACTCATGATAGCTTTATCTGAAATGTAAAAAACCAATTTTTTCTGATAGTAGATAATTATAGCTCGTGATTGAACAAAGGATTTAAAAAAAATTGAAATGTGCATTTTTGGTAGAGTTGTATGCAACATAGTTCAATTTTTGGTACAATTTACACTACGGATAGCTTTGTAAAATTAGTTGTGATCGAAAAAAAAACCTTCGATCAATCTCTAGTCAATGCTATTTTGAAGAAGTGTGCAAAATTTCAATAAGATCGGTGCATGACTTTTTGAGAAATCATGTCCATCGACTTCAAAAATACTATTTTGAGAAAAATGCGATGTACCTGCGTCGCTCCCGGCCAGTCTTTCCCAATGGAGGGACTTCCTAAAGGCTCTCTCTCTCCTAGGCTTTTACTCCGATTAACTTGAAACTTTGGGAGAATATTCTAGGCATATTGTATTATTAGATAATACATTTTTTAAATGGATTTTTTTTTATTTCCGAACCCACGTAACTTCATAAAGACATGAAGAAAAAAAAACAACGAAAGAATCCTTGCATTCCAACAATGCAATCTTCAACGTCTTTTTTATCTTTACGATGAAAAAAAAAAAAAAACTTGAATATCGGACCCAAAAGCGAGGGCCCAACGAATTTTCAAAACTCCTTTATCGCAACCCCGTGTGAAAAAAAAATCATTTGCAACCATCTCGAAAGATGTGCAATGTCGTCCCGATCTTCCCGTTTCACCCTACCAGCCGAAACATCGGATCAACCCGGCGACCCTTGGTTTCCATCACGCATCGTAGGGGTGAGGCGGCAAATTCACGTGGGCGCCAGAGGGGTTTGCGGCTGATATTCGGGAGCTCGAGAAATACCGGTAATAACGTCAGTATCGTTGGAAACAACGAGTACACGGAGTGTCACCTCCCGCTCGTATCGTCCACACGGGATACTGTACTTCCCGTTGCATAGTTGCGTCGCCGCACAGGCTCTTCGAAAGGCTCAATCCTCCTGTTGCCCCGGGCACACCCCCACACGGCTACAATCGCGTGTAGTTTCGACCGCGTAGCAACTTTAGCCCCAAAACAGAGAAACGCGAGCAGGAAACTTACGCCGTACATACAGGGTGTCTCACAACGAACATCACTTAAGGAGTGAGGTCTAGTTGGAACGTTAAAAAAAAGGCCTTTTTCCCGATTTTTTTTCGACCAAACGATAAAATAATTTACAACAAAAGTTCTTCCGTTTAAAAGATATATATTTAATGTAAACATTGTAATTTTTTTAAAGAAATATGTTTCAAAATAAGCCGATACGTATCAATGGCCGAGGACGCTGCAAAAAAAACAGGTTTTGCGGTGATCACTCTCACGCTGTGACGGATTATCTGAAACCAACAAAACAGGGGGGAATCTTTAGTTAATGATATAATGCTCCGGTTGAACGAAGGGTTTTGAAAAATTTCCATTTTTCACAAAATGGCGGACGTTGAAAGTCAAAAGTGTTGTTTTGACCAAAATTTCACTTACAAAAATTGACTATAAAAAAAAAATAATAGTCCAAAAAATCCTTCGTTCATCCGGAGGAAAACTATGTATAGAAGAAGTGACATAAATTTCAACCCAATCGGTAAAGCCGTTCTCGAGTTACATTGATCACCGACTTCGAAAACATGGTTTTGAGAAAAACGAGTTTAAGGGGGGATTGTCGTTTTTTTTCGCAAAATTTACCGCTTTTTGGGAATTTTTTTGTGAAGAAAGTATACAACGGAAAACTTGTGAAACTTGGCATATAGTTTTATTGATCTGTTTACTACATACAAAAAAAATTTTAAACAATTTAATAAAAAAATCCTCCTCCCACCCCCCTCGACGCGCGCTGGTCCTTTTTTGATGGTGTGCACGATTACAGCCTTCACGTTCATCCTGCAACAAAAACCCAAAAAGCATTTTACTTTAGACACATATAGCTATCGTTCGATGAAGGGAAAAAAAAATTGACGATTTGGTGACGTTTTGAACTTGAAGTATCGATTTTTCGAAAAAAATTGATCGATTTTTTGTTATAAATAAAAAACTATTAAACGTATTGCTTTTTTGCTTCATCAAACGATAAAAGGATGTCAGCTGAGCATTCTGTCCAAATTTGAAGGCAATCGGTTGAATAGTTTTTGAGAAATCGTGCACACCATCAAAAAAGGACCATCGCGCGTCGAGGGGGGTGGGAGGCGGATTTTTTGATGAAATTGTTTAAAATTTTTTTTGTATGTAGTAAACAGATCAATAAAACTATATGCCAAGTTTCACAAGTTTTCCGTTGTATACTTTCTTCACAAAAAAATTCCCAAAAAGCGGTCAATTTTGCGAAAAAAAAAAGAAAATCCCCCCTTAAAGTTTTGCGTACGCTACCTGTTTACTTTATATGGCTCAAACACGGCGTCCTTCAAAGCTATGTATTTCGGCGAATAATGGTTTGATTTACATTCAATTAGTCGGAAAATACTCGTAAGATATTATACTTTTAGAAAATAAAAAAAATCGATTTTTTGAAAATTCTAACTAGACCCCCCTCCTTAAGGCATTAGGCCACTCTAGAGGCCGAAAAAATAGGCTTTTTGGGGATCTTTTTTCTCAGAAAAACTACAAAATAAATCGAGATTACAAAAAGCGTGTTTATCATACATATCAGTGACTGTATACAATAATTTTTTTGAAGCGGTTAAACTCAAAATCGCGACCGTGCAGCTTTTATCTCAAAAGTGCATTTTTTAAGCTGTCCGGAAACATAACTCAGACAATTTTCAACCGATTCACTTGAAATGTTGAATATATTTGGAAAAATACATTGTCTGTGGAAGTACGTAGAATTTTTTTTTCTATATTGCATAGTTCATTTGTTATTGACAATTATCTGACGATTTTTTAGGCAATTTTTTGGAAAGTGAAAAATTTCGTCAGATAATTGTTAATAACAAATGAACTATACAATATAAAAACAAAAACCTGCCTACTTTCATAGACAATGTATTTTTCGATATATTGAACAATACTGTTCCGCGATGTTGCTATATGTCTTCTTATTATAGGGGACAAATATTTTTGACGGATAATTATTCTGTCTTTACTGAACGTTTTTAGCAAAACTGAATAGTAAAGGCAATCCAAACTTTTTTCACTCTTTCCCTAACTAATTTGCTATCAAAAGAAAATTTTTTGATTAATTTAAAAACAATAGAATCTTACAACGAATTATGTTACCTGACTTTCGGTCAATGCAGACCCTGCAGTGTTAAAAGTTGCAATTTTAAAACCCATTGCTTCCCAATACTAAAACATCGACTGTTCTGAAATTTCACTCAAACATGCATAACGATATGAACAATGTCTGGTTAAAATTTGAACAAAATCTACAGAAATCAAAAGCGCGCGCTCGTTCTACCTTAGTGTTAACTTAACCCCGTTTCACGGTACTCCTTGGAAAACGCTGATACCGGTGACATCGTAACTTTCAAGTCTCATCGCTCAATTTTCTTGACACTTTACATCGAGCGAAGGAAAAAAACAAACACTTTTTGGAACGACAGAACGGATTGGGTTGAAGTTTGCATCGTTGGAATGCAACGAAAATTCTTTTCGACTTCTCATTTTTATTATTATCCAAAATCATCAATCGTAGATCGCTAAACTAGAATCCTAACAAAAAATTTGCACGATTTCCGTAGCTCAAATCTGCCGAAGCAAATTTGGAAAATATCAACAAAAATGTCGTTCCACTCCAACGTCATCAGACCGGCACAGTTGCTCAAAATGATTTATCCTTGAATATCCTCTATTTTTTTATTTCTCGATCGCTTCGATTCGCAGCCCACGCCTTTGGGAAACTGCACATACGCGCACGTGTCAGGCCCCCGGAGGCGATCGGCAACGTTTTCCTGTAAAAATCAATGCACCTCGGTCGCGACAAAAAAAAAGTACGCGCGACTGCCGTGTGGTTTTTATCCCCCTCTCTTGTGAGTTTCTTCGATGTACAAATCATCAGTGTGTACTTTCGCAAATTCACGGACGAGTCATCGGTGCGGTTGCGGTTCGGATGCGAGGGGACGATGCGAACGGGGGAAAATGAGTAAAAAAGAGAAAGAAGCGACGGAGAAAAAAGACGCCGGTGGAACGGGGGGAGGGTGGCAAGAAGACCGCCGAAAGGAGGGTGTGAGAGGGTCGAATTTTTCATCTGACCACGTCGAACTAATTAAAGCGAACCGGTACGCCGCGCTTTCACCCCAAACCGTCAGCATCACTCTTGCGTATACCATTTTCTCTCGGCTCTCTTTCCCTTTCTCTTTATCCTCGAAGTTGACGTTCTCGTCTCTCGTTCTCGTTCTGTTTACTGCCCCTATTTGCGCCTGCGTACTTGCATACGGATCCCGTGTATTCGTAAAAGAGTATGCACTCTGCTTGTGCCCCTTTATACCTTCCCCTCCATCGCTATTCGATACGTATACCGCAGTCTCTTGCAGTGCCGTAGTATGTTCACTTGGCCCTCTATCCTATTTTTGTGGTCTCCGTCCCTCGACCTCTCTCTCTCTCTCTCTCTCTCTCTCTCCCTCCCTCCCTCTCTCTCTCTCTCTCTCTCTCTCTCTCTCTCTCTCTCTCTCTCTCTCTCTCTCTCTCTCTCTCTCCTTCCTTCCTTCTTTTTCGTTCTCTCTCTCGTTCGTTTGCATCACTTGGGCTCCTGGTCGTTCTTCGCCCCGCACGATTCTTTTGCCTCTTTCGTCTCTTGTTGTCGCACGTTCACTAACCAAATGCCCCTCTCACTCCACCTGTGCCACTCAGCCACCGGACCCCACTTCCGCGAGTCATCCTCTCTCTCACTCTTTAGATATTGCATACGGGATCTCTCTCTCTCTCTCTCTCTCGCTTGATTTTCCTTCTCTCTTCTCTCCCATTCGCTCGATCTCTCGCAACACTCGCTGGATTTTTTTCGCGTCACGAGGCGGTGTAATTTATTTGGCCAAGGCTACCGAGGTGGGTGGAGAAGCAGCGGTCGCTCTATACCCACCAGAAGTACGGGTCGAGCGCAAAAAGAGAGGAGAGAGCGAAAGAGAGAGAGAGCGAGAGGGACATAGGAAGAGAGAGGGAACAGATATTCGGTTGGCCCGGAGAAAAAGACACAATGTGTGTATATTCCTCTCTCTCTCTCTCTCTCTCTCTCTCTCTCTCTCTTGCTCTCTCCCTCGCTCCTTCACCGCCTATATATATATATATATATATATATATATATATATATATATATATATATATATATATATATATATATACACACACACATACATGAGTAAAGAAAGAAAAAGAAATGCCTACATATATGTGCGTGTGTTGTGTGTAAAGGTTCGAGGACGAGATGGCTGAAACGAGAGAGAGAGAGAGAGAGAGAGAGAGAGAGAGAGAGAGAGCCTCGGTTGGGGTGCGAGGGGGGGCGGTTACAGTTTATTTTGTGGGTCTCGTACCCAACCCTCTCGTCACTGTCCAACGCTACTCTCTCTCCTTCTCACTTTTATGTGAGATCGCGAATCCCTCCCGTTGCACCGCCCAACTCTCCTCACACACACACACATCATCCCTACCGGAGTTCAATTTTGTCTCTAGCTCTACCTATTCTCAACCATTCTCGCGCATGCCCTCTCTCTCTCTCTCGCTCTCTCGCTCTCTCGCTCTCTCTCTCGCTCTCTCTCTCTCTCTCTCGCTCGCTCTTGCTCTCTCTCTTGCTCCCTCTCTCTCGCTCTCTCTCGCTCTCTCTCTCTCTCGCTCTCTCTCTCTCGCTCTCTCTCTCTCTCGCTCTCTCTCTCGCTCTCTCTCTCTCGCTCTCTCTCTCTCGCTCTAACTCTCTCGCTCTCTCTCTCGCTCTCTCTCTCTCGCTCTCTCTCTCTCGCTCTCTCTCTCTCGCTCTCTCTCTCTCGCTCTCTCTCCCTCGCTCTCTCTCTCTCGCTCTCTCTCTCTCGCTCTCTCTCTCTCGCTCTCTCTCTCTCGCTCTCTCTCTCTCGCTCTCTCTCTCTCGCTCTCTCTCTCTCGCTCTCTCTCTCTCTCGCTCTCTCTCTCTCTCGCTCTCTCTCTCTCTCTCTCGCTCTCTCTCTCGCTCTCTCTCTCGCTCTCTCTCTCGCTCTCTCTCTCTCGCTCTCTCTCTCTCGCTCTCTCTCTCTCGCTCTCTCTCTCGCTCTCTCTCTCTCGCTCTCTCGCTCTCTCTCTCGCTCTCTCTCTCTCGCTCTCTCTCTCTCTCGCTCTCTCTCTCGCTCTCTCTCTCTCGCTCTCTCGCTCTCTCTCTCTCGCTCTCTCGCTCTCTCTCTCGCTCTCTCTCTCTCGCTCTCTCTCTCGCTCTCTCTCTCGCTCTCTCTCTCGCTCTCTCTCTCTTCCGCTCTTGCTCTCTCTCTCTCTCTCTATATCTCTGTCCCCGTCCCCGTTTTCCCGGGACTCCATGGGATTACGAGCGACCACGTAAAGTCCAGTCCGCGATCGTCCGGTTAAATTTTGATTTATGTATACCACGAAATATGCATTAAACAATCATAGTAACTATGATTACAGTAATAAGATGTATGCACGTGGGGCATACGATAAAAACGATCGCTCTTGTTAAAACGGCGCGGCAAGTGCGTTGAACCGAGCGTATGGACAATCATAATCAATGCATAAGCTTGGGGCACAAAAAACTGATTTTCTATATTTTTTCCCGATGAGAGTATTGGGATGACGAGGCCGGGATTTTTGCACACGATGGATACATAGTCTTGCCAAGTGTGAGGTTTTTTTTTATTGACAAATATGTATAAGCAATGAAGTTGTTATTGATTGAACGAAGTACCACCGTTGCTGCATGGCCAATCGGTGAAGTGGTTCGAAATAAAAAATAAAAAAATGTACTTTTAGTATGATAATAAATCTTCGTGTACCCGAATAATTGTGGACGTTTTGAAAATTACGAATATGACAAGCTGTGGAAACAAAAGTTTGATTTGCGAGAAAAAGCAACGTTGATCATTTGTTATTAACAAATGGATATACATATTTAAAAAATCATCTGGTCATACGATAGAAAATGTTATAAACTATACTACGTCCAAATTTGAAACGAATCGGACGAATAGATTTTGAGATACGACTCACAACGTTTCACAAAACGTTGTATTCGAAAGTTTCTAAAAGAACGCAAAAGAAAAGCACACTGAGGTGGTCTAACCCTTCATATAATTCGTCATAGTTCGGTCAATTTTTTGACTTTTTCTAAAGTCTTCGTTGAAAATTAAAGTCGCTACGCTATTCAACAACACTATAAAGAAAATCGTATTTTTTAAATGCTGTGCCTATGCAACCCTCTTAAAGTAAAGTAAACTCTCGTTCATTCAAAAATCGCGTCAATTTACCTCGTCGATAAACACAATTGTCGTACTCAGTGTCAACGTATGTAAACATTTTGAGGAAAAATAACGTTCCTTTCGTTCTGATTTTCTTATAAATCCTTCAGATCCTCGATCTCAAATACGATCTTTTTCATTGAACCGATAAAAATAGTGAAAATGATTGGATGGAAATCCAGAAGAGAATCTGCTCATTTATCACTCTCAACGGAGACGATAATGAGAGTGACCCGCATATATATATATATATATATATATATATATATATATATATATACGAAGGGAGAAAGCGAGAGAATTCTGACTACGCGGACCTTTAACGAGGCTATTAGTGATGCGGATGACTCGTTTTCACCCGCTCTCACATCATGCCACCAACATCGAGTACAATCTTCGAGCGGCGATATTTTTCGAAAAGAAAATACTTTTCAGCGTAGACATCTGATCACGTGTACGAATCAGTGCGCAAATGTGAAAGGGTGTCTCAAAATGACCAGACATTTTAAATTGCGCGCCATTTTTTTTGTGGCGAACATAGAGTATTGATCTTTGACAAATGTCATTAGGAAGTATTGAGGTTTAGGCATGGAGAATTGCACAATCGAGCAACGCATAGAAATGGGTATTTGCTGCAATGATACAGCATAGTTATTGCAGACGAAGTTTCATGGTTGTGTTATCTCGCGCCGCGGCGATGTCAATTGGCCACCAACATCGTGCGACTTGACGCCATTGGACTTCTTTCTTTGGGCTTTTCTGAAAGGCAAAGTGTATGCCAATGATCCACAGATGATTCCGGAGCTCAGGGAAGCAATTGGACGCACCATCAATGAAATTAGTCCGCAATTATGCCAAAATGTTATTGAAAATTACGTCAAAAGAGCGAACGTTTGCAAGCAGGGATGAGGCGGCCATTTATCGGACATTGTGTTCCACACATAACCTCCATGTTTGTGCCTCATATTGAAAGAAAAATATTCGTACTTTTCAAATAAATAATACGTTTTATTTATAAATAAAAATGAGAAGTCATTTTCCGACACCCTGTATAAAGGAGACTGTGATTTCAACGGGTTACACCTAGTTCGAGGCCGAAAAGAAGAGGAATTTTCGTGAATTTTGTTTAGGGAAACCTGTACAGGTTTTCAATTTTTTGTTGCCCTCATTAAGCATAGAGTTTTAAGTATCCTTTACAATCCTCGTATTGAAAGATATTATAAAATGTGGTAGGTGCAATGGTTTGTGCAAACCGCTGCTCGGAAAACGTCCGTCGCGTTTTAAGTATCCTTTTTAGAGTTTTAAGTATCCTTTACAAACTTTGTATCAAAAGATATTTATAAATGTGGTAGGTGCATAAGTTTGTGCAGACCGCTGCTTGAAAAAGGTCCGGGGCGGCGACCACTGCTGCTCGGAAACAAATCATCCGAAATAAAGAAATTAAACTCAGTTAGTTTTTGCATGATATTATCTGGTGGTTGGACGAAGGGTTTAATAAAATATTGATTTTTGAAAAAATTAAACGTATGGTAAAAAAACACTATTTTACAAGTTTTTTTTTTAACTTGACTTGGTGTGAGATGCAAAACGAAAAATCGATATTTCACCCAATTCCCGACTACTTAGAGCTCTGAAATGTTGCAAACATGCATTTAAGAGGTGACAATGCATGAGTCAATGAAATTAAAAAATTTGATAAAAAAATATATTTTTTGACTTTCTGTAAGATGCAAAACGGAAAATCGATATTTTACCCACTTCCCGTCTACTTAGAGGTCTGAAATTTTGCAAACATGCATTTAAGAGGTGACAATGCGTGATTCAATAAAATAAAATAAAAATTGATAAAAAATATATTTTTTGACTTTCTGTGAGATGCAAGACGGAAAATCGATATTTTACCCACTTCCCGACTACTTATAGCTCTGAAATTTTGCAAACATGCATTTAAGAGGTGACAATGCATGATTCAATAAAAAAATGATAAAAAAAACATATGCAAGACGGAAAATCGATATTTCACCCACTTCCCGACTACTTAGAGCTCTGAAATTTTGCAAACATGCATTTAAGAGGTGACAATGCATGGAAAGTGCATGATAACATATGAATTGGCTCTAAGTGCTCTCGGCTCGCCCAATCGTTAAAGGGTCCAATAGGTAAAATAGGTGAAAAGGTAACGTCTAATAGATGGTTAGCCAGATCTATGATACATGCCACCTATCACAGTTATGCAGGATTTCTCCTGACAATCAACTAATAATAACACCGATTCGTTTGGAAGGATTAATCCCTCTTTGTGAAAATTTCACAGCTCTAGTAAAATCAATTAAAGACGAAAAAGTAGACAACAATTTATATGTAAACAATTTTTTTTTTGACAAGCTGTTATTTAATCTACTAAAAAGTAGAAAATAATTATTTTTACCACGTCACCTCTATGTGATTATGAATAAAAGCTTTGGGCGCTCAAAATTTAGACATATAATCTTTAATTTACATAAATCTGGTAACATATCAATTGAATTTAATTTACTTTAAAACAATCTTAGATTTCTTAAATAAAAATCCTACAACTGACATCGAACATTATTTTGGTGTCCTCCGATTTTGTTGAAACTTTTTATGTGGAAGAGTATCAAAAACTAAGAGACACGTTTTTTTTTATCGGCGGAAAACCGGTTTTAAGGGGTGAAACGCACCCTCAAAAATGGGAATGTTTTTCGTCGTAACTTTTTAACGGTACGAGATATGAAAAAATTCAAATTGCAACGATGTTTATTTTTTTGTGTACTATACATTGGAGATCAGGACGATAACGTTATCGACGAAAAACGAAAAATGCCCCTATTTTCGAGGGTGCCTTTCACCCCATAAACCGTTCTTCCGGCGATAAAAAAAAACACATGTTTCTTAGTTTTCGATACTCTTCCACATAAAAAGTTTCAACAAAATCGGAGGAGGACACCAAAGTGATGTTCCTTGTGAGTATAAACGTATGATAATAATTTCTCTAATTACTAATATGTCAAATTAAATATGGATAATGAAACTGAATTGATCAAATTTAGTAAACATTCAAAAAGTTGAGCGCCACATGCTGTTATTTATGGTTACATATAGGTGACTTGGTAAACAAAATTATTTTCTACTTTTTAGTGCATTAAATAAAAGCTCGTAAAAAAAAAAGTTACGTGTGAATTTTCGTTATTACAAAAAACCATGCATCGAAAAAACAAAATTCTTCGTTCAAGTCCCTCTTTTTGATATATAAAAGAAGCTTGTAAAATTTGAATATCATCGGTGCAGTGATTTTTGGGCTATCGTGGTTTCCGATTTTAAGTCATTTTGAGAAAAATGCATTCGAAGTTCGCTGGTTTGCGGAACCTACCATTAAAAACCCATAGCTCCCTCAATTTCGAACGAATCAACTCGAAATTTGCCGAGAATATTTTTGAAATATTATATTTTGCGAATCCGCAAATCCAAAAATCTCCACAACCGTGGAATTTTTACTAAACTGAAATTTCAGCATATAGCAGGACGTGATCGGACCTATCGACAGTTGCAGGATTATCCATTCATTAATTAAACAGGCAGGGTTGCAAATAATGCATTACTTTTTGTAATGCATTACCGTTTTCATAACTCATTACTTTACACCACATACTTTACATTTACATTTCATGACTCATTACTTTACATACACAAACTCATTATTTACATTACATACAACAAATTTCCATTCCTCATTACATAACATTTTGTAATGCAAACAATTGCCATTACTCATTGCATTGAATTTTGTAATGTAAACAATTTTCATTAATCGTTACATTGGAATTTGTAGTGTAAAGAAAATCCATTACTCATTACATTACATTTTGTAATGTAAAATATTTCCATTACCCATTACATTGTAATGGTTAATGAAAATATTTCACATTACAAAATGTAATGTAATGAATAATGGATTTTCTTTACATTACAAAATGTAATGTAACGACCAATGCATTTTTTCACATTACAAAATATAAAGTAACGAGTAATGGAATTTTTTCACATTACTAATGCAATGCAATGCAAAAAATCTCCATTTCTCATTACAATGTAATGAGGATTTTCATTTGTTTTCCATTAGGGGCAGCGGTTTTTGCACTGGGTCGATCTGACCCGATGGGAAACGAATAATAATCCATATTACCTTGCAATGTGTAATGGACATTTGTTACATTACATTAGTAATGTGAAAACATTCCATTACTCACTGCCTTATATTTTGTAATCCAAAACAATTCCATTACTCATTACATTAAATTTTGTAATGTAAAAAATTCCTAACCCATTACATTGCATTTTATAATGAAAATGTTTCACATTACAAAATGTAATGTAATCGGTAATGGAAATTTGTTACATTACAAATTGCAATGTAATGAATAATGGGCATTTTTTACAATACCAAATATAATGTAATGCGTAATGGACATTTTTCACATTACAAAATCCATTGTAACGAGTAACGGAAATTGTTTACATTACAAAATATAATGTAACGAGTAATGGAATTTTTTTACATTACTGAATGCAATGTAATTGGTAATGAAATATTGTTTCATTATCCATTAAAAAAATAATGAATAATGCATTGCTTTTTCATTACAATTTTCGCAACCCTGATTACGGGACACCCTGTAAATAATAAATGTGAATAATTGCAATCGAATTTACTTGATTTCGTTCTCGTTATCACCGAGTTGGCAATTTCGTATTAAGTGATTCAAAGGTGCCGTGACGCGAAGCCGCGTAATTTCAAAACGATTGAACGTTATTACATTCGCAACGATATCCGAAAGTAGACTAAGCGCAGTCGGGCGTCAATCATTTCGCTATAATTTGTATTACATATTTCCATGTCTCGATTCAAAGGGTGTCAAACGCCCTCTTGGGGATTTGAAGCTACGCGCATCATCAAAGGTATCGCCAATCAGAGCATTCCATTTTCTGGTATCCTCCCACTTAATTAATGCATTAATAACTTCGTTAATCCAATGGGACTTTGACGGACGCCCTCCTTCGCCCTCCCCTCGTTCTACCCCCTACCCCCTCCTCTCTGTATATCTCTTTTGCCATTTCTTTCATCGCTTCACTCGAAAGTGTACGCGCTACTGGGCCAGCGGATCGTCAGATACATGATGAAAAAAACATGGGAGCGATCTGGAAAAAAGCGCGAAAGCTCGGGCGGCAGAGCCGGGCCGGCGCCGGGGTGGTAGAGCGAAGGGGGCTGGAAAAAAGGAACGAATAAAAGATTCGAAATAAAATACGCCGACTGCTGTGAAGCCCTGTCGTATCCGAGAGACCTCGGCGGCTGCTGCTGCTGCTGCTGCTTCCAGTCAAAGCTTATACGCCGTCGGCTTTCCGAAGCTACATTCAGAGAGACAGAGGGAGAGAGAGAGAGAGAGAGAGAGAGAGAGAGGGAGAAGAGAGGCATAGAGAGAATTTGAAAAGCGAACGAGCGAAGAGAAAGACAGAGGGAAAAAAAGGAAAAGACGAGATATTACTGATGGGTATAGCGTTTGGGTATATATGTATGGATATGTATGTGTACATAAAGGAAACACTATAAGGTAACCGAACTATTTTTTTTCACGTTGATAAAACAAATGGTCATAATTTTTTAGAGAGCTCCGACCAATCATAGTACAAACCATTTTATTCGACATCCGTTCTTTCATTTTTAGGCAGAACATGGAAAGCTGACAAACTTCATTTTTATCGTGCGCCTTTTATTTCAATATTTGTGAAATATGTTTGCACATTATTCCGCGGATGTCGCATGTCGCGCATATCTCTCGTAGGAAACTTATACAGTCGAACCTCGATACAATGAAGATTTGTCCATTCCCTTCCGATAGACACTCGAAACTTTGATACAATGAAATAATAATATACGAGGGTAGGGTGAAAAGTTTCCGGCCTGACCAAGAGATGGTGCCGCTAGGTCTAGTTTTGTAGCGGCGTCCTACAGTACCATTCCTACCGAGCTTGTATGTAAAGTTTCAGCCCGATTGCTACGTTAGTTTACGTTTGAGAGCACATTGCGCGAGACGCTTCGGTTGTTTTCGTAAAAATGGTAAAATTGGAAAAACGTGCTGTCATCAAATACTTCCGTTTAAAAGGTTTTACACCAAAACAAATAAAAGAAGAGATGGATTCAGCACTAGGAGACTCCTCCCCATCATATTCAAGTATTAAGCAGTGGGTTTCTGAATTTAAAATGGGTCGTGTGAGCACCTCTGACGAGCCTCGCTCAGGACGGCCCGTTGAAGTCACAACTTCAGAGATGATTGAAAAAATCCATAAAATAGTGTTGGAAGACCGCAGGTTGAAAGTGCATGAGATAGCTGAGACCTGTAGGGTGTCAGCTGAACGTGTGCGAAATATTTTGCACAACCATTTGAACATGGAAAAGCTGTGTGCAAGGTGGGTGCCGCGTTTGCTAACGCTCGACCAAAAACTGCTTCGAAAAACCATTTCTACCGACAATTTGGCGCTGTATAGGCGTAATCCAAACGAATTTTTGCGACGATTCATAACTGTTGATGAGACATGGGTCCACCACTACACTCCTGAAAACAAAGAACAGTCAAAACAGTGGGTTGGAAAAGGGGAACCAACCCCAAAGAAGGCAAAAACAATTTTATCGGCAAACAAGGTTATGGCTACTGTTTTTTGGGATGCGAGAGGAATTATATACATTGATTACCTTGAAAAGGGTAAGACTATCACTGGTCAATACTACGCAGAGTTATTGCAACGTTTGAAGCACGAGGTGCAAATTAAACGACCTCATTTGGCGAAGAAAAAAGTTTTGTTTCATCACGATAACGGACCAGCGCATTCGTCCATTGTTGCCATGTCCAAAATCCACGAATTGAAGTTTGAATTGATGCCGCATCCTCCCTACTCTCAAGACTTAACCCCCAGCGACTATTACCTGTTTCCTAACCTCAAAAAATGGCTTGGCGGAACAAGATTTAAGAGCAACGAAGAAGTTATCGAAGCCGTAAATTAGTATTTTGAGGAGCTTGACGAATCTACGTTTAAAACTGGTATAACTAGATTAGAACACCGTTATGAGAAATGTATCAGTATTGATGGAGATTATGTTGAAAAATAAAGTAAACAAAATTTTAAAACATCGTTTTTCTTGGTCAGGCCGGAAACTTTTCACCCCACTCTCGTACATTACTGCTCGTACTGCTCTAATTGCTTGTAAAATTTGCTCTAATTCAAACCTTTCTTTCTTTAAAAAATATCCCTTCATTTATAGTACTAATATATATTTTTTTAAAGACCATTTTAACGAATATGACCTCGATATAAAGAAAACTCGATATAACGAACTTCCCTAGAGATTCGTTATATCGAGGTTCCATTGTGGATCACGATGTTCAATATAGCATCGTTGAAATGCAAAGAATTTTTTTTTTCTCGTTTCTCTTCACTTTTATTATTCACCGAAATATTTTTTCGCCGATTCAGTTTGTAGATGTTTAACGGGGTATTCCCCTCTGGAAGCCCAATTTGAAGGGTCAGGATGATGAATTTTTGTCGAGTAATACATTGGTTGGAATATATTAATTTTTCGGAGTGACTCCCCGTCCGGTTATCGGACGAATAAGCGTATGTTATTCGTCCGGATAGCGGCTCAGTTCACGCCGTATTTCCAGTAGGCGTACATATTATTATGGTGATTCGCGTCAGCTGTTATCCGAACGAATAACATATATATATAAACGGATAGAATGTGCTAAATTGTTAAACAAACTACCCAAATCCAAACAAACAAACTATCCGGATGAACAAAATCTTTATAATTTTGTTTGGGTTTGTTGGAAAGTTGTTGTCAAACTATCCAGACGAATAATTTACACGTATTCGTCCGATTAAAATCTTTATAATCAGACTGCTGTTTGTTCGGTTTGGGTTGTTTGGGTTTGTTTGGTTGGGTGGGTTTGGGTTTGTCGAAAACTTGTTCTCAAATTATCCGGACGAATAACTTACACGTATTCGTCCGAATAAAATCTTGATAATTTTGTTTGGGTTTGTTTGGGGCGTTACGCAGCGTGAACTGCGTGAACTGAGCCGCGATCCGGACGAATAACATACGCTTATTCGGCCGATAACCGGACGCCTTGCCACAACGGTAATTTTTTCCCAGCATGATGTACACATGTTTGTGGTTACGATGTAATTTTTTCGGAAGAAAATCTTTTAAAGTGTTCGTCGTGCTGCAGTTGGCGTTGCAGTCCTCCAGCGGCGAGGCCCGAAACGGCGGGATCTCTACTAGGCTCAAATGTAATCCGAAACGAAAACAAAAAATGTTTTCTTCAAATATATCCAACTGGCTATGGGTTCACGATTCGGTTTTAGAAATTCCAAAAAAATACGAAAATTGACAGCCACTCCAAAGAAAACCTCATGCTTCTCTCGAAAAACAGCATGCTGAGATCATTGTTATTAACATATAGTTCATTCAATAAAAAAATGTGATCGTGAACCAAAAATGACTACTGTTTGAACACTAACAGTGCGAATTCAAGTCAATAGTGCGAAAGTTACTCATGATATCAATCCCGCCAATGATCAGTAGGTCAATTTTTGGAATTGACCTATTTTAATTATCTTCGTCAATTTTTGGAATTTCAGGGTCCACTTGGTCTCAAAATATTCTTTAAAGTTCACACTATAAAAATATGCAAAAAAACGATTTTTTGAAGTTTCCAAAGAGAGAACTATTCTTAAATTGCCTAACGAAGACTCATCTGCTTATCGCATGCCCAAACGTCATCATTTTTTTTCTCCCACTGACAATGAATCGAAGCTCGCATCGTTGGAATCCAATGGCAATTCTTTTCAATTTCTCATTTCCATTATTATCCAAAATCATCCTCCACAGATTTGCGACGTAATTCACTAAATGAGAATCCTAAAAAAAAAGAAAAAGAAACCTTTCCCTTATTTCCGTAGCCCAAACCAGCCCAAAATTTGCCAGATAAACAAAAACCTCCCCGTAGCATTCCACCCATGCAAACTTCAACGTCCCAATTATCCGTTGCATCCACTTTCTCTCTCCCGTTCGCCGTGCAATGACATCCCGTCCAATTTTCCCTCGCGCAAAGCAAAGAAAAGGCAATTGTTTTCCAATGAATAAAACGTTGAGAAGTTCCTTCCGCCAGTGAACGTGGGCGAGAATATTTTTCGAGCTATCGGGTAGAGAAGTGAAAATGGCGAAACTGTCCGTAAAGAGAGCGGGCTGGATGTAGGAGAGTGGGCGAGCTCAGGGCCTTGCTCGGCAAGGGGCAAAGTGACAGTGAGAAGGAACGCGGAAAATGCGGACGATATATATGACGAATGCAGTTGCAGTGAGAAGGTAACAGTGGAAACGGCGAGTAGCCTCGCTTATATTTCTCGTCGCGAGTTTATACGACTGTGGGGTTGCCGGGTGGTGGAAGTGACAGAAACAGGAGCACCGGGGGGTGGCTAGGGGTTGCGAGGGTAGAAAGAGAGCATTCGTTTCTCGCACAGATAGATGCGGATCGGTAGAATACAACGAAACGACAAAGAAAGAGAGAAAGAGAGGGAGAGAGAGAGAGCGAGAGAGAGAGAGAGAGGGAGAGGGTAAAGAGATCGAGAAAGTGATAGAAGGCGAGTACCGGAGAAATCTGCGGGAAAAGAGAACGAGAAAGAGGAGGATGAGGGGGAGTGGAAAAGATGAAGAGGCGGAGGGGGTGGCTATGATGACAAAACATTCGCTCGGAGCTTTGGCGAGAGCTTGAGAGCCCCGCGAGTTGTGAAGAGGGTGCAGCGAAGGGGTGCGAGGAGAAGAAGCACGATGGAGAGAGGAGTGCAAAGGGAATGGCAGCTAGGTGGTAAGGCTATATATCCCCCCCCCCGCAGACCCGACGCCGGGTTCGTGTACGTTTAGGTTGGGTCTTCGTGGGGTTGGGGAACGTGAGAGCCGGAAAGGGAAGAGAGTAAGCAAAAGGGTATGAGAGAAGCGACCGTAGCGGGAGGGCGAGGAGCTTTAAGGCCTTCGGCCACTCTAGAGGCCGAAAAAATAGGCTTTTTTGGGATTTTTTTTCTTCAGAAAAACTATAAATGGAGATTACAAAAAAGGGTGTTTATCGTACATATCAGTGACTGCATACAATCATTTTTTTGAAGCGATCAATTTGAAAATGACGGCTGTGCAGCGTTTATCTCAAAACTGCATTTTTTAAGTTGGAAGGAAACATAACTCAGACAATTTTCAACCGATTCACTTGAAATGTTGAATATATCTTGAAAAATACATTGTCTATGGAAGTACGTAGGATTTTTTTTTATATCGCATAGTTCATTTGTCATTAACAATTATCTGACGATTTTTAGGCAAATTTTTGGAAAGTGAAAAATTTCGTCAGGTTATTGTTAATAACAAATGAACTATGCAATATAAAAAAAAAATCCTACGTACTTCCATAGACGATGTATTTTTCAAGATATATTCAACATTTCAAGTGAATCGATTGAAAATTGTCTGAGATATGTTTCCGGCCAACTTAAGGAGTGAGGTCTGGTTGGAACGTTAAAAAAAGGCCTTTTTCCGATTTTTTTTCGGCCAAACGATAAAATAATTTACAACAAAAGTTCTTCCGTTTAAAAGATATATATTTAATGTAAACATTATAAGTTTTTTAAAGAAATATTTTTCAAAATAAGCCGATACGTATCAATGGCCGAGGACGCTGCAAAAAAAACGGGTTTTGCGGTGATCACTCTCACGCTGTGACGGATTATCTGAAACCAAGAAAACAGGGGGGAATCTTTAGTTAATGATATAATGCTCCGGTTGAACGAAGGGTTTTGAAAAATTTCCATTTTTCACAAAATGGCGGACGTTAAAGTCAAAAGTGTTGTTTTGACCAAAATATCACTTACAAAAATTGACTATAAAAAAAAATAATTGTCCAAAAAAAAATCCTTCGTTCATCCGAAGGAAAACTATGTATGAAAGAAGTGATATAAATTTCAACCCGATCGGTAAAGCCGTTCTCGAGTTACATTGATCACCGACTTCGAAAACATGGTTTTGAGAAAAACGAGTTTAAAGTTTTGAGTACGCTACCTGCTTACTTTATATGGCTCAAACACGGCGTCTTTCAAAGTTATGTATTTCGGCGAATAATGGTCTGATTTACATTCAATTAGTCGGAAAATACTCGTAAGATATTATACTTTTAGAAAGTGAAAAAAAAATCGATTTTTTGAAAATTCCAACTAGACCTCCCTCCTTAAAAAATGCAGTTTTGAGATAAACGCTGCACAGCCGCCATTTTGAAATTAATCGCTTCAAAAAAATTATTGTATACAGTCACTGGTATGTATGATAAACACCCTTTTTTGTAATCTCGATTTATTCTGTAGTTAAAAAAAAAATCCCCAAAAAGCCTATTTTTCGGCTTCTAGAGTGGCCTAACCCCTTAAGAGAGGAATTGTGTCTCTGATAGCCACGAGGTGTTGGTCCTAACTATATACATACGAGGGACGATGACTTCGAAGACTTTGAGACCCGTCCCCATAGTCTACCTCCCCTAAACTCGTCAAAATCACCTTCAGACGAAAGTCCATCCATGCGAAGACTCAAACTCCCCGTCCTTAACGTCGACGACTCATTTTGGAAAAATTCACCGATTGTCCTCGAAAGTGCCGATAGCCGGTGTAGATTCGAGGGGTTCCAAAATTCTGCTCCCATGCACGGAAAGTGCACGAAGGGGGGGGGGGAGGAAGTGCAAGTGAGTGAGGGTGTGAGACCCTTGCGAAGTACACAAGAGGGTGGGCAGTGGGAGGTAAAAGGGAAGCAAACATAAAGGGAGTGGAATGGGCGGCGAGGGGGGGGGGGGGGGGTGGAGTGCAGGCGGTTTATATCCATCATTTTGTATTTCTCGCAGACATAAAAATCTATACCAAACCCCGCTATCTTTCTCTTTCTTTCTCTTCGTCTTTTTTTCCCTCACTCCCTACGGTTTTCCCTCTCCCTCCCCCCTCGCCATTCGCGTTTTTCTCTTTCCTCCATCCCTCTCGCTCTAGGACCCTTTTTCTCTTTTTACGTTGTCCTCTTTTCTTTTTTTTTTTCTTTCCGCTCCCTCTCTCGCCTCCCTGGTCTTTCGCCCGTGCCGAAGAGGAGCGCGTGTAGTGCCATATACAACTCGATATTTCCATCTCTCTCTTGCGCTCGGTCCATTCTCTCTCTCTCTCTCTCCCTCCCTCCTCTCTCTTTTTCTCTTGCGTCCCGTCTCGTTACAGCTCTTTCCTCGCATCTCTCTCTGTCTATCTTTCGTCTCACTTCTGCTGGAAGCCCCGGACACCACCAACTCGCGCACGCACGCCACCACCAACAGCAGTAGAATGGAAGAGAGCCCAGCCAGATCGCAAAGCTTCCAACGTGTATATAGTATATAGACATTTATATATGTATAAAATACACGTATATAAATATACGTGCACATATAGCATACCTCTTCTACACGCTTTCTCGCTCTGCCCTCTCCTTACACTTTTTCTATCGTTCTACCTCCTCCCTCCCTCTCTCTCTCCCTCTCTCTCTCTCTCTCTCTCTCTCTCTCTCTCTCTCTCTCTCTCCCTCCTTCCCTCCCTTTCTCTTGTCCTCTCTCGTTTTCAACCCTCCCGGCCGGGCGAGCGCAAATATCGTATTTATTGTATGACAGCCACCGAGCCACCACCCCTTTTCGCCCTGTCCTGCCTATATATCCTTTACCGTAAATCCCTCTGTCTGTCTTATTCGCACGCGCCACTCTCTCGCTGCTATTGTACTTCAGGCCTAGGTCACCCGTAGACACACCCGCACACTCGTGCCGGGGGTAATCGTCGAAGACGATCATTATATATAAACCTTGATGGGGCTGCGTGAGCTTCGGGCCCGGAAAACAGCTAACGATTCTCAATATTTGGCCCGTTGGGATGGCGGGGGCGGAATTTTGCAGACAATTGAGGAATGGGCTTGCCAAGCTTGAGCCTTTTTTTAAAAAGATATTGGTACACTATGGAGGAATTATTGGTCGAGGGGGAGATTCGTTTAGGCAGGAGAAAATAAGCGATTTTTTTCTATTCCTACGATATTTTTATTCTAGGTGAATTTTATGGATATATTTTGGATATATATATATATATATATATATATATATATATATATATATATAATTTTATGCATATATATGTTTTTAGTTTTACAAAGTTTTTTGTAACACTTGCTTCAGAGAGGGCTAGTGCCTGAGTTGTTTCACGGCGTACAATCTAGCGTCTGGTGTATTGGTCTGAAGCATCAGCGCTAAAATGTTTTGCATCTTGAAGACCCACACGCTCTATGTGAACCTGGACAATTCGAAGAAAAGTGAAAACCCCGGAAAATTATACGCGTTTGAAAAAAATGTTATATTTTTCGTGAAATTTTTACTACAGTATTTGTTAATGAGAAAGTAGTTTTTTAAAATAATTTTCGAGAAACTTTAGGTTCATGTGGACAGTCATTATTTTATTTGGAAGTGTGCGAAATTTCGAATTGATCGATCAGATAGTTTTCGAGTTATCTTGTACGAGGTTGACGAAGAGTGGTTCTTAGGAAAGTATGTTTTAGTTTCAGGACTTCAGGGTTCAAGGTCTTCTCACTTTAGACGCTAAAAAAAGCTATTTTCATTAATTTTTTTGATAGGTTTATATTATAGATATTGATATGAAAGTTGTTACACTTAATACACTTTCGAAGTACATTTTAAAAAACAATTTATTCAAGTCACTATTTATAAACGAAAATGGCAGTTGAAAAAATTTTCTAAAAAAATTGTACGTCTGCGCTGTTGATGAAATCTCGGAGATGGATCGTCCGAAACGAAAAAATCAAACGGTTTTAGATTCAGTATGTTAATGGCTATAGCGCATATCATACGATTTTTTATATATGCAAAAATAACAAAATGGCGGACATTTTTCGAAAAAACATGTTTTTTCACAGTTTTTGTCAAAAAAAATAGTAGATATAAAAATTTTAAAAAATCCTTGATACGCGCTATAGCTATATTTGTAAAGAATATGTGGTTAAAATTTCATGCAATGTGGAAAACCGTTGTTTCGAGAATAACGCGTTTAAAGTTTGTTTGGGTTACGTAAAAAAACATTAAATGTTTTTTTCAATGTATTTCGAAAGTGTATGTATTAAGTTTAACAACTTTTATATCAATCTCTATAATATAAACCTATCAAAAAAATTCATGAAAATAGCCTTTTTTGGTGTTTAAAGTGAGAAGACCCTTTAATCTGCGATTCCGGGGCCATAAAATAGTCCGTCACCCTCCTCGGAGTGTTCATTTACGGCCATAAGGTCTTCTTTACGTTATGATAGGATCTCCCCCCTTCAGCAATGTGCCAATCGGTGTACGTGATTCTGGCAACTTGGGTGATCGGAAATGAAAAATAAAAATACGTACTTCTAGTACAATAACAAAACTTTCGTATGACCGGATACTTTTTAGAAATTCTGAAAATTACAAAAATGGCCAGCTCTAAAAAAAATCGATTTTCGACCAACAAAAACAACGTTAATAATTTGTTATTACCAAATGGGTATATACATACAAAAAAAAATCATCCGGTCATACGATCGATGTTAGAAACTATGGTCCTTCGGAATTTGAATTGAATCGGGAGAATAGTTTTTGAGACACGACTCACACCGTTTGTAGGCTTTGTCATTTTAGCACTTGCGTTATTAAAATCAACTTTCGTTTGAATTTTTTATTATAAGTACCGATCTTATAAATACATTTTTAAGGTTTTTTAAATTGGTGACGAAAATAAATTTATTTCGATGGCCAGATCGTTCGTTGGCGTCATAATCTAATGGAAAAGTTCTTCGCACAAAAACGAGAAAAAAAGATTGCATTCGGGTAATCTTTTTCTAATGTACTAATTTATTCGAAGGTAATAAGTCTTTTCTCTGGCTGAGGATAGAGCGAGGGGAGAGAATCTTCGAGATAAGGCGAAATACGTGGATAAAAGCTGGACCTCGTGTATACCGATGTAAAAGCGACGTCTCGCATCCTTGGGAAAGCAATGTCGCGGTGAAAGAGAGAAAGAGGAAAGTGCGAGGGGCGCAGGGCAGAAGGGCGAGAGGTAGGAAGAGAAAGATCTCGTAAAAGTTAAATTGCAAGACCGCTCTGCCGCACTTCTTACCGACGCGAATTTCTTCCCTTTTTCCACCTTGTGATGTTTTCTTTTCTTTTCGGATATTTCCGCCTCCCTCTCGCTCTCGTTCTCGAGCCTTATTCGTCCCTTATTTTTTACGTCCTCCTACACCTTCTCTTTTCTCCACTGTCATATTTTATATTTTTTTTCGTTCCCGCTGGCCCTAATCTAATATTGCCCTTTCCCTATCCTTTTCCCTTGCTTTCTCTCCTCTCTCCCTCTCGTATGGAGAACTCCCAAAAGATGCTGGAATTTCATCGACGATACATCGATCGTATCTTGCTAATAGCGATATTACGATGACAGCGGTACTCTTCGTGACCCACATGAAAATAAAATATATAAAAAATATATCGAAAAATATATAAAACATGCGTTAAATATAATTGGTTCGAAAAATTGGATATGCCAATTATATTTTTGGGTAAGAGTAAAACCTATACGATATATAAATATAAATCCATCTAAGATACATCTTAAATATATCAAACATACAAACTGAATGTATGTTTTATATATTTTAAATATGGTTGGTCAAGCAACTTGAGTAACAGATGACGTTGCAAATGAAAAACATCTTTAAGGAGTAAGGCCACTGTAACGGCCCAAAAAAAAAGGTTTTTTCACTAATTTTTTGCTCCCGAAATTGAAGGTATTTGAAAAAAAACTTTTAATGGTGTTATCGGGCATACATTAAACTTTATTATAAAATTTGTTTACAGTAAAAAAAAAAACAAAATGGCGGTTCCACAGCTATCTTCCCGGGACATGTTTTGCTTCCAGGGCTCCGCGGCACGCAGCACCACTGGTGCACTTTTGAATCTAGAACAAAAAAAAACCATTAATCTAGAGGGCTATAGCTAGAGAGTGTCGATCGGATTTTAAAAAGTATCAATTTTTGTGGATTTGGCGTGCGTTTGAAAAAAAAAATTGATTTTTGACGAAAAAAACGGCAAGTTTTTTGTTAATAAAAAATCAATAAATAAAGTTCTTGAAAATTCCGATCGACATTGTCAAGATAATGTAAATGTTCACATCTGGTTAAAATTTCAAGTAAAAAAAATGAAAATTGTTCGAGTTATGCTGCGTGCCATTTTGAAAAACCATGTTTCGAGAAAAACGCGTTTAAAGTTTTGCGAATAGTTTTTTATTGGAAAAAATTTAAAAAAAAAGTTTCGGAGAAACTTAAACTATTTTTTATTTTAAACTTAAACTATTTTTTAAGCCAATAAAAAAAAATCGATTTTTCAAAAAATTTACAGTGGCCTTACCCCTTAAGTCGGTATCTCGCGAAGACCTAGCCGCACTAGCCGGAATAAATGATCGGACAAAAAAATTGAAGGTTATGTAATTCTATTCGATTATCGCTCTCTATGCGAACGCAATTGAGTAATTGATCCGATAATGTTAGTTACTCTTGTAAATCCACACATTTCTCAATAAACTAACATTGTGTATTGTACGATATGCAGACGATACGAAAGTTAATTTAACAAGTAGAACTAGCTCAGTGGGGAACGTCCCAGCTCATCACTCAGAGGTCCCGGGTTCGAAACCACCTTACGGCGTGTACGCGTCTGATATAATTTAAATTTGAACCATTAATATATTTGAACCGCAAACACCATAATCGTAATTAACGACAAGGAAAAATATCGTAAAAGGGTGCAATGATGTAAATAACGTCATAACAAAATTTTTAAGAATATATGAAGTATAGTTTCAATATATTTCAAGTATATCTTAAATACACGTTGAATATATTTCAATAATATTTGAAATGTAGTATGAACATATTTCAAGTATATTTTAAACGGAGTATGAACATATATCGTGTATATTTTAGATGTAGTTTAAATACATTTAAAGTATATTTCAATTATAAGTCGAATATAGTTAAAATACATTTGTAGTATATTTTGAGGATAATTTGAGTACATTGTATGTATATTTTCAATATAGTTTGAATATACGTAACCGCCTATCCAACATATATATTTTTATATACATTCTGAAGATCTATTTTGGCCGAAAACTTTGATATCGCGAATATATTTTTAATGCATTTCCCCTAGATATTGCATATATCTAATCTATATCTAGGATGGATAATATATATCTGAAATATATTTTACATCCATTTTTAATATATCGAAAAATATATTTTTACATATATTTTATTTCCGTGTGGGGAACCATTGATGCAAATGATTAACGCTTCACGAAAACACAAAGCCGTATCATGGGTTTGCCAAAACTGCGGTTTTCCGGAATATTTTTATGAAATATCAATTACTAAGCGGGCGCAATCGGGATTTTTGGAATCAGCGATCAATTTTACATCGGACAAGGGCTTTGAAAATCGTAAAATTGGAAATTTTTGCTCACCATCCAGCTGGTTTCGCAAAACCCCAAAAGCGCAATTTGTCAATCGTCCGTATCTCAGCCGCTGATTAAGGTTTTAGGCCACTCGAGAAGCCGAAAAAATAGGCTTATTGGGGATTTTTTTCTCAGAAAAACTACAAAATAAGTAGAGATTACAAAAAAGGGTGTTTATCACACATATCAGTGACTGTACACAATAATTTTTTTGAAGCGATTAATTTCAAAATAGCGAACGTGCAGCGTTTTCCCGATGACGTCGCCGTTTTTCCAGGGTCCACGGCCGGACAAACAGCCCCTGTAATTTTTTAATTATAATGCGCCAATGATTTTTTTTCGATTATATATAATAACTGCTATACAAGTACGTAGGATTTTTTCGATATACTGATTTTTGGCCAAATGACGCACTTCTAAAGTGAAAAGTCAAAAATTTGCCTAAAAAATCGTCAGATAATTGTCAATAACAAATTAACTATGCAATGTAAAAAAAAATCCTACGTACTTCCATAGACAATGTATTTTTCAAGATATTTTTAACATTTAAAGTGAATCGGTTGAAAATTGTCTGAGATATGTTTCCGGCCAAATTAAAAAATGCAGTTTTGAGATAAACGCGTTTGAAGTTTCAAGTAGTGAGCTGCGGACCTGGCGGCCTTGTACTCAAATTCGAAAACCGAGTACTTAGAGATTTTTCCCGGCCATGAACTTTTGGGACATCATTTTTGAGGTCCTAGGGGACCATTAAAAGAAAATCGATTTTTCCAAAATTCTAGAGTGGTCCCTTAACTATTTGGGACTCTTAACCTCATTTCCACAACTTTCCCGATGTTTTACACTAGTATTCCTACATTTAGTAACAACACACCAATGATAAGGATCGGAACTCACTTTTTGTTCGGGGTAACCGACGCGGGAGCTCACGATATTTTTGCGAGGCGCTTGCTGGGGTTGTAAGTTCCAGTTATACCTGTCGGTACGTCGATTTCATCTCCCGAAACTGTTCCTGACGACGAAGTTGACCCGAGAGGAACGATGGGAAAAAATGAATTAAGATTGGGATTTACACTTTCTTTTTAATTCACTATATACTTTAATAACAAGAAGAAAACAAAAACTATTGCTGATGACAAACGGTTGTACAAAATAATTAGTAATTTGGATCGTGTGATGTGTTCGTTCGAGTCAGGGATCAAGATGAGTTCTTGTCCGTGTCGAAGTTCACGAGTCGAAGTTAAAAGGTTTTGTAGGCGAGCAGCTAGTTGTGTCTGTCGCGCTTGTTGAGTTAAGACTGATTTGAACTATATAGAAAATGCAAACTCTCGAACTTTTAGCTCTCTCGTTGGAGGGAGGTAAAGATGGCTTCGAGAGTTTGTATCACGCATTCCTCATTGGTTGACCCTTACATTACGAGATTTTGCAAATATTCATTGGCTGAAAGGGGTCGCGTCCCCCGCAGGTAAGCACGAAGCGTTGGGATGCAGTGCTCACTCGGAGGTTCGCGCAAAAAAACCCTGACGGTCAATCCGTCATAAAACATTTGGTCGCCAGACGCCGTACCTTGGATTTTTCGACAATAAAGCGATCTAGCAATCCAACACTTGGTCGCCAGACGCCGTGCCGCGGATTTTCCAATAGTAAAACTATTTAGTAATACGACATCTGGTCGCCAAGGGTTCCTTCGCGGATTTTCCCATTGAAGCCGCGAAGGGTAAGAATGTAAAAGCTAAGGGTTCCTCTGAGGCTATGCGATTGTCAGTATACGATATTTCCAGAACATGAATATTGTCTGTAGGTATAGCGCGTGTGGATTTGTCTGAGATATAGATATATATATATAAAATTAATCTACGCTGCATTCCGTGATGCTGAGAACTGAACATCTTCCCCCCGTTGAGAGATTGTATTCAATTGATCAACGATACCCGGCATGTAATACCAATTATTATACAGATACTTTTCTGCTTAATGTTCTATATTGTTTTTCTCTGCACCGTCACTTTCACTTAGTAATGGGGCGAGTTTGCGGATGTTTCTATCGAATTCACCCGTAGCCGTCTTCACTCTGACTGCTCGAATGACTCCGTCATTTCCAGGATACACCTTGATGACTCGACCCAGAATCCATTGCCTCGGCGGTAGATTGTCTTCTCGAAGGATCACAATCGTGCCCTCTTTGATGTTGTGATGGCCGCTGGTCCATTTCGTCCTGAGGTTTTGCTCATTGAGGTACTCCTTGTGCCACCTTCTCCAGAACTCTTGTTGTTTTTTCTGGATTAGCTCCCAATTTGACAGCCGATTGGATGGCACTGACTCGAAGTTGGTTTCTGGTAAGCTCATTAAAGAATCGCCAACAAGGAAGTGACCGGGGGTCAGAACAATTAAATCGTTGGGATCAGTGGATATGGGAGTGAGAGGACGAGAGTTCAAAATTGCTTCGATCTCAATTACAAGTGTATTGAACTCTTCGAACGTAACTAAGTCATCGCAGATTCTTTTAAGGTGATGCTTAAACGACTTTACCCCAGCCTCCCATAATCCCCCAAAGTGAGGAGAGAGCGGTGGTATGAAATGCCATGTGATTCCTTGCGTTGCGAGATGTCGTTGAATCTTTTCGTTGTGTACCCTTGACTGGACAAAGGAATATAACTCCTTTAATTCATTATTGGCGCCGATGAAATTGCTGCCGTTGTCCGAATAAATGTTTCTCGGTTTTCCTCTTCTTCCTATGAATCGCTTTAGGGCCGCCATAAAACCTTCTGTGGTGAGGTCTGTGACGATTTCCAAATGTACCGCCTTGATGGCCAAGCAGACGAACACTGACACCCATACCTTTACGCGATTTCTATTGCGGTGTTTCTTTTCCTTCACGAAGAATGGGCCGCAATAATCGATTCCCACGTTGCAGAACGGTCGAGATTCGGTGACTCGATTTATCGGCAAATTTCCCATCACGTATTCGCTGACTGGTGGATTCGCTCTGATGCAAGTGGTGCAGCTCCTGATGATTTTTCTCACCTGCTGTCTGCCATCAATCAACCAGTATTTCTTTCTGAGAGCATACAGTATAGTCTGTGCTCCAGCGTGATAGTTGGTGAGATGTTCGTTGCGTATGAGTAGTGTTGATATGTGGTTTCCTTTCGGGAGTAGTAGCGGGTGTTTCTGCGTGTAAGGTAGGTACGAGTTTCTGAGTCGCCCACCGACGCGCAGTAATCCGTTTTCGTCGATGAAAGGATCGAGTGCCTTGAACTTGTGGTTTTTGGATAGTCCTCTACCCCTTTGCACTTCCTTTATCTCTTCGGCGAACGCAGACCCTTGCACGACCTTAATTATCGTATCGTTCGCCAGGCCCAATTCATGCGCTGAGAGTGGCCCCTTGAATTTATTATTTAATTTGAATCGCAGTCCATACGCAACTATTCGTTGCAATTTGCCTATCGACGAATATTTTTGGAAGAACGATGGATCAGGACTCCTTGTTTCTTCAGCGGTGAGGAGCATGCATTGTGTTTTGCGCAATTCCGGAAGTTCTGCTGGGATTGTTAAGCTGCTCACTGGCCACGAAGTTTCGTCGAGTGACAGCCATGATGGACCCGTCTTCCAGTTCGACTTCAGTAAGAACTCGGTCGGAAGTAATCCTCGCGAAATGTGATCTGCGGGATTGTCTCCAGAGCGGACGTGTCGCCACACCGAGCCTTCAGTTTTTTCTTGAATGCTAGCTACTCGGTTTGCAACGAATACCAACAATTTATGTGGAGGAGTCCTTATCCAGTGTAGCGCTACCATTGAGTCTGACCAGAAGATCGTTTGGTCGATGGGACGATTAATTGCCTTTTTGGTCGCCACGTATAAATCGGATAATAGTACTGCAGAGCACAATTCTAGACGAGGAAGCGTCACAGACTTAATCGGTGCAACACGATATTTCGCGCACAAAAGTCGTGTTTGTATATTGCCGTCGGTGTCGCTGGAGCGCAAGTAGATGCAAGCTCCATATCCCTTTTCACTGGCATCGCAGAATCCGTGCAATTGAACATCTATCGACCTTGGTATTATCACTCGTCGATCAAATGAGACGTTGTTTAGCTCGATCAGTTGGGCCGCATATGTTCTCCATTCGGTGAGTACGCTCAAGGGGATGGCGTCATCCCATCCGGTTTTTTCCAGCCAGAGTTTGTGGAGAATCATTCTGCCCTTTAGTATTACTGGACCAAGAAATCCCAGTGGATCGAATATTTTTGCAACCTCTGAGAGCATGGTTCGCTTGGTTATCTTCGACGGTTGTTTGATAGGCTTTACCGTGTACACGATCGTATCCTTTGCTGAGTCCCAGTGGAGGCCTAACGTTTTTATTTTCGCGTCGCTCGAAGTGTTCAGTTGTAAGTTGACGCTTCCGTCGGGTAGTCCTTCTAAGAGACGAGGCTCATTAGAAGCCCATTGTCGCAAATTGAGACCTCCCCTTTTTAATAGATTGGAGATTTCATCGCGGAGTGCTTCTGCTTCTTCATACGAATCTGTTCCGGTAAGAAGATCGTCAACGTATAAGTCTCTTTTGATGACTGCCGATGCCAGCGGGAAGTGAGAAACTTCATCGTCTGCTAATTGATGGATGCAGCGAATGGCGAGATATGGAGCGCATGACAAACCAAATGTGACTGTATTCAGTTGATACGTCTTTTGGTTGCCGGCTGTATCTCTCCACCATATTCGCTGGTATTTTCTATCCTCTTCTCGGACCAAGAATTGCCGGTACATTTTCTCTATATCCCCGGTCAGGACATACTGATGGGTGAGAAAGCGTGTTAGTAACGAGAATATGTCGTCTTGTATTGTTGGTCCGGTCATTAAGGTATCATTGAGCGATGTTGGATAGTCGTCGGTTCTCGCCGATCCGTCGAACACTACTCGTAACCTTGTGGTAAGGCTCGCCTCTTTTATGACCGCGTGGTGAGGCAAGTAGAATCCGTGTTCTCTTGCGGACTCTTCTGGCACTTCAGACATGTGGCCAAGATCAATGTATTCTTGCATAACGGCAGTGTATTGTTTTTCAAATTCGCTATTACGTTTGAATTTACGGAGAAGTGAGTTGAACCGTTTTTCGGCCAAGTGGTGACCATATTTTAATTCTGGCTGACGGCTGTTAAACGGAAGCGCGACTACATATTGGCCTATCGGTGTGCGTGAAACATGCCTCTCGAAATGCTTCTCGCAAGCTTGTTCCTCTTTCGACAGGTGTTTGTTCGCATTGATGTCGTCCATCTCCCAGAAGTCTCGCAATTCTCGTTCGGCGCTAGCGTAATAGTTTTGAAGCGATTGTTTCTTCGACGACGGTCCCTTTGACAGAGCATTTCCCCCGATGATCCAACCGAGTTTTGTCTCTTGCATAATTATGTCGGGCGCATCGGGGCCGTTGAGTCTAATCTGTCCCTGACAAAGTAGCGAAAGCGTTGTGCCGGCGCTCAATAATAGATCTATCGGCGCTGGTTGATCGAATTTCGGATCGGCTAATGCCACGTGCTTCGGAATATCGAGACGGCCTCTATCTATCGGTTCAATGGGGAGTGCACCACCTAAACTTGTGACCGTAAGAAAGCTGAGCGTTCTGGAGTATCCGGTGATTCTTGAATCTATTGTGGCCTTTACCAGATAATTCGAATTCGATTGAGCGTTGTTAATGGCTTCGATGGGGACATTGAACTTCTCCAGTGGAAGTTTTAGCCTTTTAGCGAGAGATTCCGTCATGAAATTAGAGCTGGATCCGGTGTCTAATACTGCGCGGCATTGAATAGCTTGTTGCACGTTATTTCGTATGAGAATAACTGCGGTGACAATTATGTCTCTAGTAGGGAGGGTTGCTACGAGTGCTGTAACCGCTTGCGCGTCTGCGGCTGTGATCGGCTCTAGTCATGCTGACGACGTCCTTAACGCGTTCAATTCTTCTTCCGTCAAGTGTAAGAGTGTGTTATGACGCTTCAAACACGTAGAACAGGCCGGCGATCGACAGTGACGAGTCTTGTGGTTAGACTTCAGGCAATTCAAGCACAAAGATGCCTTCCGAGCCTCTTGGATTCGCTGGGATGTAGCTAATGACAGGAATTTTTGACATCCTGTGATTCCATGCTCTTCCTTGCACAGCGGACAGGATTTTCCATCCGTGGAGGTCAGGAGTGCCTGAACCTTTTGATGTCTCTGACCTTCATTCCCTCCTTTGGGTTTTCCTTGCCATTTTGGAGTCGATTGCGAAGGCTGGTTGCATCCTGACGGAGCCATGGGTGTGAGTCGCGTCGCTTCTTCTCGCAGAAAGCGCAACATATCTTCGTATCTAGGCATTTTAGTGCCTTGGATTTTCCTGTTCCATTCTCTCGCAGTGTCCTTGTCTAATCTTTTCAGAATGGTGTGCACGATCGGAGTGTTCCAGTTTTCGATCCTTTCTCCGAGTGCCTTCATGGCAAGGATTTGCGTTTGAACGTTATTCAGTAATTTCCTGATCTCGTCGACGGAATTTTTCTTCATTGCGGGAGTTTCCATCAATAATTCATAATGACGAAGAATCAAGATGTACTCTATGTCGTACGTGGATTCGAGTAAACTCCAGGCTACCGCGTAATTTTCATCTGTCGCTTGAAAGGCGCTGATCGAGTTTCCGGCTTCGCCGGCGAGCGTTCTTTTTAAATAGTCGAGACGTTGCGCGTCTGATAAGCCGTTTCGATTGTGGATTGTCTGAACAAACCAGTCCCGATACGTTCGCCAATCTTCCAATTTTCCGTCAAATTTTTTCGCGTCAACCCTCGGTAACGATACGAAGTATTCCGCTGATGCATTTGATACGGTAGATGTTGGTCGCTGATCGGGGTTTGGAACTTGTCTGTCTACAATTGCTCCACGGTTTGGCTCTCTAAATTTTCGGACGAGCACGAGCATTTCTTCGTATTCGTCCATTACAGTTTCTTCCACTGCGTCATGATCTATCATAGGTTCAATGACCTTGAGCGCCTCTTGGATGCGTGGGAGGTCCGCGATGGCTTCGTCAATTTTCTCGAGATTTTTACTAATGTACTCGGTATTCGCATGCGGCCCGGACCTTTCGAGATAATTTTTTAATTTTGTGATTCTCGTTTTAATTTGACCACGCGCTTGTACAAGGGTTGCTCGTTGCGCCTTCTGTGCTTCCGTCAACTCAGTTCCCGGCATTTTGTTCGAAATCGAGATGCGATGCAAAGGTAAAGGAAAATATAATTTTTTGGCGACTCTTTATGTAATGAGCTTACCTTTGACGTCCGGTGAGTTTCGGTGTAGGTAGGTGGATGCGATGATGCTATCTCAGCTCCTCGTTGTTCACAGATTGTGGATGCTTCTCGAGTAGTTGGGTGTGGTGGATTGATTCCTCTCACAGCACGCACTCTCGAAGTGTTTCCTTTGATTTTGTGACCGGTGTTGGGTTTCCGCGGTAGGTGATGCCTTTTGGCGTTTTCAGCTCCGCTCCGTTCACCGACGTTACGATTCTTAGCGTAGTTGGGTTTCCTGGCTCAAGGCTCTTCAGGATACGCACTCGCGATAGGTTTTTGTTTCACCTTTCACTTCGAATGACTGTTTTATTCGCTAGCTATCCGGCTCGAAGGACCATTAAATGTTCGGGGTAACCGACGCGGGAGCTCACGATATTTTTGCGAGGCGCTTGCTGGGGTTGTAAGTTCCAGTTATACCTGTCGGTACGTCGATTTCATCTCCCGAAACTGTTCCTGACGACGAAGTTGACCCGAGAGGAACGATGGGAAAAAATGAATTAAGATTGGGATTTACACTTTCTTTTTAATTCACTATATACTTTAATAACAAGAAGAAAACAAAAACTATTGCTGATGACAAACGGTTGTACAAAATAATTAGTAATTTGGATCGTGTGATGTGTTCGTTCGAGTCAGGGATCAAGATGAGTTCTTGTCCGTGTCGAAGTTCACGAGTCGAAGTTAAAAGGTTTTGTAGGCGAGCAGCTAGTTGTGTCTGTCGCGCTTGTTGAGTTAAGACTGATTTGAACTATATAGAAAATGCAAACTCTCGAACTTTTAGCTCTCTCGTTGGAGGGAGGTAAAGATGGCTTCGAGAGTTTGTATCACGCATTCCTCATTGGTTGACCCTTACATTACGAGATTTTGCAAATATTCATTGGCTGAAAGGGGTCGCGTCCCCCGCAGGTAAGCACGAAGCGTTGGGATGCAGTGCTCACTCGGAGGTTCGCGCAAAAAAACCCTGACGGTCAATCCGTCATAAAACATTTGGTCGCCAGACGCCGTACCTTGGATTTTTCGACAATAAAGCGATCTAGCAATCCAACACTTGGTCGCCAGACGCCGTGCCGCGGATTTTCCAATAGTAAAACTATTTAGTAATACGACATCTGGTCGCCAAGGGTTCCTTCGCGGATTTTCCCATTGAAGCCGCGAAGGGTAAGAATGTAAAAGCTAAGGGTTCCTCTGAGGCTATGCGATTGTCAGTATACGATATTTCCAGAACATGAATATTGTCTGTAGGTATAGCGCGTGTGGATTTGTCTGAGATATAGATATATATATATAAAATTAATCTACGCTGCATTCCGTGATGCTGAGAACTGAACACTTTTAACCAAAAAAATTTACGTATTTACAATTGGCGCAGCGTTGATGTTTACTATGCAAGTGACGTCATAGCGTTTTCGCGCGAAAATTTAAAGTGTAAAATTTAAATGCATTTTTATGGCATTTATCGATTTCATAAAATAGAATAAAAAATTCTATTAGTTTATTACCACCAAAGGATCAAATTGAGACACCCTTCAAAAAAGGGTGTACACTATTTCTTCGGCCCGAAAAAGCCACCCGAAAATCGTGAAAATCGATATCCAAAGACGATGTCGAGTTGCTCAGGAAAATTGGCAAAATCCGAAGGGCCATTAACAGAGAAGGGTAACTTTTGAGACATTCAACTTCAAGGGACGTCAATATTACCTAACCCCTAATGTCTTCAAAATCAAGAATTCGTTTCGAAGAATTTAAGGGACGTTCTCAAAGCAGCCAGCATTGCGTAGTCATAACTGGTTCGAAATATCTTCCCCCAAAAATATCTTTTCCCCATGCTATTGAAGTTTGCATCGTTGGAATGCAACGGAATTTCTTTTTCGTTTCCTTTCTCTCCATTTTTATTGTTATCCAAAATATTTTTGATACCCTTAGGTTGTCGGTAGATCTCTAGTGAAATTAAAAAAAAAAACTTTATTGTAGCTCTGATCTACCAAAAAAATTGCGATTAGAAGGAAAAAAATTGCACTCCGACGGTGCAAACTTCAGCGTCATTTTTCTCCAATGTGTACTTCATCGCGAAAAGCGGCGACGATACTCGGGAATTTCCCAAGAGCACGAGCAATTCTAGCTTCGGCAGTAGCCATTTCCATTTTTCCTTTTTCACTACACCTACCCGAGTGGAAAACGTAACCCATCACCGCCTAGCCACAAGCTAGTAAAGTGATGTTTCGAATCGCCATTACCTACCCGTCTTAGCTATTCATTACCCAGCTTTGTAACGCTTTGGTCCTCTAGTGACGGAATACAAAAAATTCGATGGTGACTAGATAGAAAGAAATATCTCACGGCTGTATTATATTTCTGACCTAGCCATGACCTAGTTTTTGAAACTAGCGACTAGAAACAAAAAAATGAGGTGGCGATTAGATTTTTTTTTAATTCCGGCTATATATTTATTTTTTCGTGATTTTTTTGCACATTATTTACATCATTGGACCCTTTTGCGATATTCTTCGTTGTTCATTAATTAGGGTTATGATATTTGCGCTGTAAATATATTAATGGTTTAATTTTAAATTATCTCAGACAAACGCTTACGCCGTAACGTGGTTTCGATCTGGGACCTCTGGGTGATGAGTTGTGACGTTGTCCACTGAGCCAGTTCTATTTGTTTAATTTTGGAATTTTCTCATCGTCTACATATATTACACTACACAATGTCAGATTATTGGAAAATGGGTGGATTAACAAATGTAAATAACATTATCGGATCAATGACTCAATTGCGTTCGCACTGAGAGCGAAAATCGCATAGAATTACATAACCTCAAATTGTATTTGTCCGATCATTTATTCCGGCTAGTGCGGCCGCAGTTGGGAAGTGTGGGCGCGAGATATCGCGTGGTATCGCGAGATACCGACTTGAGGATTTTATTCATTCGCAACGTCATCTGTAACTCAAGTTGGTTAACCAACCATGAGCCAGTCGCTCGATGGAACTACACGTATTCACATAACCACACTTTGTCATTTGTGACCAAGATTGGCTGGGCAGTGACTAGCCAAGGGGTGCACAGCCGCAGTTAGCTGGCTAGGTCATGGCAAGATATCTACTTGAGAATGTTTGCATTCGCAACGCCATCTGTAACTCATGTTGCTTAGCAAGCCATGAGCCAATCGCTCGATGGAACTGCACGTAGTTACATAACCACACTTTGTAATTCGTGACCGAGATCGGCTGGGCAGTGACTAGCCAAGGGGTGCATAGCCGCAGTTAGCTAATGTTGGCTAGGCCATGGCGTCATGCCCACTTGAGAATTTTTTTCTTTTGCAAAGCCATCTGAAGCTCCAGTTGGCTAGCCAGCCATGAGTCATTCGTTCGATGGAACTACACGTAATCACATAACCTCACTTTGTCATTTGTGACCAAGATCAGCTGAGCAGTGACTAGACAAGGACTGGATAACAAAACATTTACAATATCACTAGCTCATAGCGAGCCAACCATTGGTCGGTTCGTATGAGCTCAATTGGGCGAGCCAGTTACTAAGTCCTAACTCAGACAGGCTAGCACAATTTCTACTCGAGTATATGAACGTATCCCGCGCCTCGTATACTCAATAAAATGTCCTGATAAAGACTTGGCATATTCGTAATGACAATACGACCCTGCGACGAAGGCCCGAAAAGGGTCGAAAACAATAGGGCGATCGTTCATTTATATCTTCACCGTAAAAATGTAAAAAAAACCATCAGCCAATTTGGAACAATGCGCGGATCTCTGCATCAAAATCGTAGCAAACGTTGAAGACGGGGTTGAGCGCGGAAGACAAGGGTGGAGACGTTTAAAGAGTCAACGAAGGAGGAGTGCGATGAGAATGTATGAACGAAGGAAGATGAAACGAGAGGAGCAAGAGAAATAAAAGGCCCGGAGAGAAGCAGCGGGAGAGCGAGATGGAGGAAGTAGAGGCTCCGAATGAAAAAAAATTAAAGGATTCTCAGAGGTAGAAGAGTCGAGTGGTTATGGGAGCTGGGGGCAGGAGGGGATGGTCGAATAATAGGGCCGCCGTTAATAGCATGATCCTTCGCTCCGTTAGGGTGTGCACGTAGCGAGTGTCGGTGGTTTCGGGGATGAGAGAGTCGTGAGAACGCGGGAGGAGTGTCGGGAGGCAGGTGGTTGAATAAGCGTCTGGGAGAGCCAAGAGAGAGAGAGAGAGTAGCGATGGTAGAAAGGGAAGATCGCGAGAGGGTTGGACAATCGGTGGTGGCGGTGGCGGAGAAGAGCGAAAAGAAATGGCAAAAAAGGAGTTTGTGTCGAGGTAGCAGCCTCACCTTTGGGAGTAGCACAAATCGAGAGGGAGGCAAAAGTTGGGACTTGGCGCGGAGATCCGCGGAAGGAGAATGAAGAGGTGGTCGAAGAAAGAGGGTTTTGATTGGATCGCCCGTGGCCTTCTTACTACAGAGAGGGAATGGAATAGACGAGATGATAACATTTGTATCATATTTAACGCTAGAACGAGCAGGTTAAGGGGTAGAAAGATACCATCCCTCTTCTTCTCCTCTTTTCCTCCTCTTCCTCCGTGCGCTTGCTCCCTTATAGAGTAACCACTGCCGTCGTCCCTCAACCACCCTCCTCCACCCTCCTGCTTCTCTCTCCGGAGCCTCGAGCACAGCTCCCTCGTCACCCCCTTAATACCACTGAAATCAATACTACCACATGGCTCTCTATTTACCTAGGTTCATCGTCCGTACACAAATTTACTGCGCGCCTCACGCTCCTCCAGTAATCCCTTATTCGGCGTCGTTCCCTCTTCTCCCTCCTCTGCCCCTGCGCGAACCTCCCTTTCCTCCCTGCCCCATTCACCTATCTGCAGCTGATAATCTGCCCCACGACACACACGTATCATTTTGGACACGTACACGAGTTGCTGGCGACAAAAAAATTACCGCTCTATTGTCCTACTTGAGGGACTCGCGGGGCTTTCGAGCTTCCGGCTGCGGGAGCGGGTCGCCAGAACTCTCGGGAATCCTTGACTTTTCAGGCACCAGTGCACCTGGCACACGTCGAGCACCCTTGTAACAATTAAAGCGGTTTGGAAGGAATCTCTTCTTTTTTTAAGGCGGGAGCCTCAAATAGAAGGTCCGAAAAAAGCGTTTTTGAAGGGAATTTTTTTTAGACGGGAGAAAAACAAGGTAGCCGGGTAAATATTTAGGGAGCTTTTAGGGTATATTTGAAATGTATTAAAAAAATGTTTCAACATGAAATAATGAATGACTGCAGATTTATCAGCCTATTCCATGTCTTGCCACTGCAGTCCCCAATGGGGGGGAAGCATGCAGCTGGTAATTCTTGACCGAAATAAAAAAGCCAATGAAATTTTCAATTTTCATATATTTTTATTTTGGGCGAATTAAGAAAAAGCTGAAAAAATCGTGAAATTATAACTTTTCTCGGGTTTGAAAAAAAATGTGTTAAAAAAACACTTTAACGTGCTATAAACATTATTTAAAAAGAGTTTTTCAACGACTTTTTTAATTCACGTAGAAGAGTTTTTTATACTGAAGAATATAAACTTTGGTTTGATTCAATAGGTCGTTTAGTTTTTTTGCTATCACGCCCGCCAATGTGGAAAAATGGTGAAAATGAAAACTGGAGAAAACGCGCTTCAAAGTTTTCAATAGGAGGAAATATCAATATTAAGTATCAATCGCTTCTCTGCCTTTGGCCTTGTATCTTCGGAAATATTTACAATTGGCCCCTGTAACTGTGTAAATATATTCTTGGATAGTTTATCTATCGATTTAAGCAATAAAAAAAACCATTTCTCGTACCTTCCCATGAATGCTCAGGCCTTAATCTATTCCAGTAATTTGGGTGGGCAGTGGTGAGTAGGTGGTTGGTTTTTTTGGTTTAGGTTTATTGTTATCTGGAAGCCTTCTATTTTGCAGGTCTAGGTGGATAGATCCCTAGTGGGGGTCGAGAAAAAAATCTTGGAGTGTTTTTCAGCCGAAATGTACTGCGAGAAAATTTGGGTAATTGAGGGAAAATTCATTTTCAACGCACTCCATCGATGCGAATTTTGATATCGTTGATTAGATCGACGATCGGCCTGTGCGGAATTCGAATGAAGGATGGATCATTTATTTGGGGGTGAATATGTGCTCACTATATTGAAAAAGGGAATCTTTTTTTGAGCGTTTGGGTATCACTCGACCAATTCTTGATAATCGATTGCTCTATGGTAGTATTTATATCCCAATACCGTTTAGGGTAGTATTCATAAAATGGAAATATTTTCTCCTTTTTAAGGGAGGATGCCACTGTGACGGGATGAAAAAAAGGTCATTTTTGCCGATTTTTTTTGTCTGCTAGATTTTTTATTTGGGCTTCGGAAAAAAGGTATTTTATTAAGCATACATTGAACTTATTTCGTGTAAATTTTTATTTGAAAAAATAAAACATTCATAACGTTGTGTGGTGAACAGTTGTCGAATGTGTTCACTGTACTGGAAGAAACGGAAGGTTTTTTTTTATTTTTTAGGTATCACTCGACCAATTTTTGATAATCTATTGCTTTATGGCGGTATTTTTTTCAATAGCGTTTAGGATTGATATCCAAAAAATATGAATATTTTCTCCTTTTTAAGGAAGGACGGGATAAAAAGATCGTTTTTGCTGAATTTTTGTTGTCGGCTAAATTATTTATTTAGGATTTGGAAAAAAGGGTATGTTATTAAGCAGATATTAAACCTTTTTCATGTAATTTTTTTTTTTGAAGATAATAAATTCACAACGTTATTGCGGTATACTAGAGCTTCTGTGTAAAAAATGTGGTCCAACCGCCGGATCGATAGCTTGACGATGGTTGGTCTGAAGAATAAAAATAAAAAGGTTTATACTCTATATATATGTAGTCCGCGTTGTACGTAGCCGTTAAAAAAATGGCGGGTGTTAAAAAGAAAAGTGTGATTTTGGTGAAATTTTTACTTATATTCGGGGGCTCAAAAATTTTAAATTTTTTTATTTTTAATTTAAATTCGGAAAATCATAGCTAGAGTTACGATTTCGGCCAGGTCGAAAAAAATTGTTCGAGAAAAGGGCGATTGGAAGTTTTAGTATGCGTGAATCATTGCGCTAATTACTGTCACGAAATCGTCTGTAACTTCGTCAATTTTTAATATTTTAACTATAATTTTTCTCGGATATGCATACTTTGAAAAAATGCCAAAAAAATTGATCTTTTTCACCCGTCACAGTAGCGTCACGCCTTAAGACAGCAAAGTTTTCTGGTAACTGTTTTACACACTTCAGATAAAAATCATTTGCTCGCTCTTCACCCGTTCTTCAATTTTTCCATGGCGTAAATACTATTGAAAACTGAAAATTGTAAGCAGTCGGTCATCAGACCGCGGTTCATTAATGCCCAAACAAATACTATAAACATTTTCGTTACTTCCAAGCCCGCGCACCGCTTTGGTAACTGTTTTAATGATGTTGAAGTTTGCATCGTTGGAACGCAACGAAAATCGATTCTTTTTAATTGTTCGAATTTTTTTTCGGAATTTTTTCTGCGAAAACCACTTAAAAATCTTTACGCTTTCTTATTAGAGTTTACGACCAAAATTAACAAAAAAAAAGGCTTTGGATAAGCATAAAAGTAAAGAAGTGGAAAATTAAGAAAAAAAAATCGTTCCATTTCAATGATGGAAACTTCAACGTCATCTGTTTTACACACTTGGAAAACAAATGATTCATTCTCCACTTCCATGTCTCACAACAGGATCGTCAATTTAATAAATGGCGTTGGAATAGAAAATTAAACCGAATTTTCGTTGAAATGCCAAAATTTTCTTTTGGTGCATTTTGACAACGAAAATCGCCAACGCATGGCAAAAGGGAATGAGGTTGAAGTTTGCATCGTTGGCATGCAACGAAAATTAATATTTCTGAACTCCTTTAATTTCTTTTGACATATTACGCCTCTAAAAATCTTTCAATCATTTTTTGAACCATTCATTTATCGATCTACAACGTAAATCTATAAAAAAGATTTTCGAAAATAACAAATACATGAAAAATAGAATATAAAAAAAAAAACTTTTGTTGCGTTCTAACGATACAAACTTCAGCTGCATAAAAGAGAGCCATATTTGTTATAGGTTTAAAAATAGTATTTCGCTTTTGTACGACTCCCGATAAAATGATCTCTCCGATAAAATGAGAAAAACAAAAACTGTTTTCCTCACTACCGATAAGGATTCGGTACACTTTGCTCACGATATTTCCTCGTCTCGATAAGCGCCTCGTCGAACTTGAATATCGGAAAAATTGCGTGGTCGTGCACACTAAATGTTTCGGGATATACTGAATTATGGATACCACGTGTATACATAATTAATTGATAAGCCCCCTATAATGATGTAACTCGATAAACAGAGAACACACGCTTCAACCAAAGGCAAGACACTCTGTTTATTTTACGACGATCGATCTCGACCCCTTTTGTCTCTGTCTCCATCTTCTTCTTTCTTCGTCTCTGTCTCCCGAGCCTCTTCCTCACTAAATCGTTATTCCTCCTATTATCGTGGCGTGTTCTCGACGGAATAAACGACCCTCTGATATCTCGAAAGTGAAAGCCAACCGGCCACATTCACAGCATCAGTTCCCGTAAAATAATTTGTAAATTTATTCCTCAATCGGCTTTTTCGTTGCAGGATAGTGATGGCGACAAGAGCGATCAGGACCTCGTTGTCGACGTCGCGAACGAGGTGAGCTGCACATATATTTTTCCGTTTTCAAACCCTCGAAGATTTTCCACACGGTCGTTCCAATCAAATGGTATTGAAGTTTTCATCGTTTGAATTCAACGAAAATTCGTATTTACAACTTGATTTTCTTATTTTCAATATGATACGATTTTTTTTGCAAATTTGGAATTTGCAGATCGGTCAATAAGCATCTTGAAAAATGGCTGAGGGATTTTGGTGGGTAAAATCTGCCAAAGAAATTTGGGGAAGGGAAAAAAATCATTTTCGTTCAACTCCAACGATGGGAGCTTCAATCCCATCCAATAAAAACGTAAGAATAGTTGTCAGTCGAGATGGAAGAAGTAGAGTTCAAAGTGGCTCTGCGTTATTCGTATTGTTGGAGAAAGTAAGGGTATTTTGGGTGTCAATAATAATACTGCAGGCTTGCTGAAGAATTGTGGGATACCTTGGCGAAATGTTCAGAACATTTTACATCGTGAGTCGTGCTAATTGAGTTTTATTCGTATAGCCAACTTTTGCAATGAATTTTCAGCGATTCTATGTAAATGGAGTATGATTATTTTAAAGATAATTGCAGTTGTGCAATTTCTACAGAATCCTGTGAATAATTTAAATAATACGATTTGACTACGACAATTTTAGAAAAATGGAATCAGTTCATTTTTGTGCTATTTTTTTAAATACAAACATTTCGACGACAATTATAATAATATAATTGCAAAAGAAAACTTTCAACAACAACTACCATAACATAATTTAAATATCATAATTGTAAGATTGAAAACAATAATTATCGAAATTCGAACACTATTTTCAATAACATAATTACAATGCAAAGTTTTCAATGACAATGACCACGATATGATTGTTATACAATCATTTTCACAAAAATCATATCATTTAAGGGGCTACATCTACCTGAAGGCCCGAAAAAAATTGCCAAACTCCTAATTTTTTCTGGGTAACGGTTGGAGAAAAAAAAACACATTTTTTAAACACAAAGGTACATATATTGAGAGCCTTAAAAAAAAATCATCAAAAAATAGAGAAAGATATGGCCGCCGGCAGATGATGAAGTTTTTTCGCGACGCTTGGCGGTGGACATTCTCCAGCTTAAATGGCCCATCTGAAATCTAAAAACCAAACGGGTTATTCAAGTTAACAATAAATACGAGTCGTTGACGATGGTCGATTTTTAAAATCTTTTTTTTTTTTAACAACGTGGCGACGAATTGAAACCCGACCATGCAAAATCTATCAAAGAAGTCGTCATTTTTACGTAACTATTAAAAAATAAATATCGACTTAAAAAATGTAAGATCGTGAATGACCTTTAAATGTTTGTCATCGTATCTCCTGTAAATTTGGAAACAATTCATCAAGTTGTTCTCGAGATATCATGTCCACCGACTTCGAAAGCTTTCAAGAGAAACGCGTTTAAAGTTTGAAGTATGCTGCTGCTGCCGCTCGCCCGGCTGACTGTTAGAAGCTGTAGCTCATTCAATTTTACGAATATTTCAATACAATTTTTAGGGAATAAACCTAAAAAGTGATACTATTGAAAAAAAGTACTTTTGCAAAATGCATTTTTTTAACCCACCTAAAGTAGATCAAGCCCGTCAGACACACTGCAACTATAATTGAAAAACTCGCATTTTTCCGTAGAGACTATATTTTCATCTCTCATTATCCCGCAACAAAATATTAGGAAAAGGTTTTTTTTTTTCAATTAAATATCTCGAAAACTATTGCGAGTCGCCAAAAATCCCTTTAGAGGTTCTCTTAAAATACTAAAAGGAAGGTTTTTGCAGAATTTCAACTCGATCGAAGAAGGGGGGGTGGAACCTTACCTTTCAAAAAAAAATATAAAATTCAATATCTCGAAAACTATTGCGAGTTGCCAAAAATCCCTTTAGGGGTGGTCTTAAAATATTAAAAGAAAGGTTTGTGCAAAATTTCATTTTTTTTCGGAGTTTTTCGGAACCTTATCCAAATATTACAACGATGTTAACGACTTTTAGCAAAAGAGCCTCGGAAACGCTAAATCACATTACGCAAAACTTTTCGATTAATTTCGGAGACCTCGTTTTTTTTTTTTCAAGATCTTGAAAATCCACTAGAGTAGAAAAAAAATCGTACTCCTAACAGCCCTAAATTGGCGTCTTTCGCCCTGAATTTTTAAACTCGGAAAATCGTTTAAAATTTTACGAGTTTTAAAGTGCCGGGATTTTCCCACGACGAAGGTGGCTGTCGCTTTCTCGCGAAACGGGGCCTCGAGGGCAAGTTTCTTACGAAAGAAATTAAAGGGAAGCCGCGATACTAAGTGGCTCCGCGGGCAGGGCGTGGATATCGTAATGGAGCAAAGAGGTTTCAGGCGATATCGTCGTGCTTTTTTTTTTGTTTTCATGCACTATTGGCGATAAGGAGGCGGCTTCACCGCACGCCAACGGCGATCACTCGGATCATCGAGAGAACGGAAATCTGGAGAAGCACAGCGTGACTAGTCACGGCGGCCCGATAACTGGTTCCGGTCCTGCCTCGGTCAAGGACAGGCCACCGTCACGTAGCGGAAGTTCCTCGGCTCGAAGCACTCCCTCTCTGAAAAGTAAAGATGTAAGATCTTGCGAAGAGCAAGCTTCTCGATCGATCGATACGATCGATGTAGTTTAGCGACACGCCGCGACGACACAATGAATAAATCCGTCGACGATTAAGGGGAGGTACCTGAGTAAACGGCGAGAAAAGCAGGTAAACTTCGGGAATTTTTATCTCAAAAACTAACCTTTCGATTGGATTCGGGTTTTTTTTTATTGGAAAATATGTACATTGAGGTATGTTTAGGAATTTTTTGAAAATAAATTCGTTGACTGGAAGCGATTCAAACGCGATTATCTCGAAACATAGTTTTCAAAATCGGTGCCAGATGTATCTCGAAAACGGCTCGTCCGATTTTCTCCAAATTTGGACACAATATTCTTCGATAGTTTTTCTCGTTCGCCACGTAGGGGTTTTTCATTTGATTGAACCATTGCTTTTTTGTGCAATGTGTATGGAATCCAAAATCGTCGGAAATTGCGAACGAAAAACGAATGTTAAATTAAAACGGTCGCACTTCCGTCAAAAATGAAAATTTGAAGAAAAAAATCCTACGTGGCGAACGAGAAAAACTATCGAAGAATATTGTATCCAAATTTGGACAAAATCGGACAAACCGTTTTCGAGATACATCTGGCACCGACTTTGAAAACAATGTTTCGAGATAATCGCGTTTAAATCTCTTCAAGTCAACGAATTTATTTTAAAAAATTCCTAAACATACCTCAATGTACATATTTTCCAATAAAAAAAAACCGGGATTCAATCGAAACATTAGTTTTTGAGATAAAAATTCCCGAAGTTTACCTGTTTTTCTCGCCGTTTACTCGGGTACCTCCCCTTAACGCCACGACGGGTCTTCCTCGTCTTTTTTTATTATCTTTCATTTTTTATTTATTAAACAATCTTTATGTCGATATTTTATGGTTTTTGTCAAGGAGGGTCGGCTCTTTCGCCTATTAGTGTTAAGGGGTAAGGCCACTGTAACGGCCCAAAAAAAAAGGTTTTTTCACTAATTTTTTGCTCCCGAAATTGAAGGTATTTGAAAAAAAACTTTTAATGGTGTTATCGGGCATACATTAAACTTTATTATAAAATTTTTTTACAGTAAAAAAAAACAAAATGGCGGTTCCACAGCTATCTTCCCGGGACATGTTTTGCTTCCAGGGCTCCGCGGCACGCAGCACCACTGGTGCACTTTTGAATCTAGAACAAAAAAAAAACCATTAATCTAGAGGGCTATAGCTAGAGAATGTCGATCGGATTTTAAAAAGTATCAATTTTTGTGGATTTGGCGTGCGTTTGAAAAAAAAAATTGATTTTTGACGAAAATAACGGCAAGTTTTTTGTTAATAAAAAATCAATAAATAAAGTTCTTGAAAATTCCGATCGACATTCTCAAGATAATGTAAATGTTCACATCTGGTTAAAATTTCAAGTAAAAAAAATGAAAATTGTTTGAGTTATGCTGCGTGCCATTTTGAAAAACCATGTTTCGAGAAAAACGCGTTTAAAGTTTTGCGAATAGTTTTTTATTGGAAAAAATTTAAAAAAGAAGAAGCACAGGACCTTTTTTTTCTTATTCTAGAGGGTTTAAACTATTTTTTAAGCCAATAAAAAAAAATCGATTTTTCAAAAAATTTACAGTGGCCTTACCCCTTAACGGGTTATGCCTATTTGTAACAGTCGAAAACAACTCATTTTTAGGATTTTTTTTTAGAAAAAATTAGGTATTTCTAAAAGTACCATCTGAGAAACATTCTGTAATTTTTTTCTGCAAACATTTTTAATCCTACGTTGTCACACTGGGTCACTTTGACCCGGACTAATTTGAAATGGAATGCTCACCTTCCCGAAATTGAAAGTTTTCAATAATTTTTTACGACACTCCATTTTATACTTTCCGAATTTCAATTATGAAGACATATTGAGAAATGTTTGAAACGTATCCCTGATTTTTTTCAATGAAAACCGACCGAAGGGTTGTTAAGGTAGAACGACCGCGCGCTCTTCATTTCTCTACATTTTGTTCAAATTTGATCCAGACATTGTTCATAATGGGTTTTCAAAATTGCAAATTTTAACACTGCGAGGTCTGCATTGAAATTTAGCCAAAATAATTTGCCGTAAAAAATATTTGTCCCCTATGATAAGAAGACATATGGAAAAACCGCATCGTTCCACGTATCCAATGACGTTAGTTTGCGCGGCATATTTAAAATAACACTGCAACACAAATTTTTATTGGACGTAATTTTTAATCGAACAAAGATTTTTATTAGATATGAATCAACCAACACTTTTATTTGTTAATGAAGATAACATAAACAATATAAAATATTAATATTACAACGCAAATTTTTTTTATGATAAAAGGTTTCAACTTTAGGAACACGATAATTTTTTTTTTCGAAATATTGAACAATACTGTTCTGTGGTGGTGCCTATGTCTTCTTATTATAGGGGACAAATGATTTTTACGGATAATTCTGTCTTTACTGAACGTTTTTAGCAAAAGTGAATAGTAAAGGCAGTCCAAACTTTTTTCACCCTTACCCTAACTAGTTTTCTATCTAAACATAATTTTATTTCAAAATTTATAAACAATAGAATGGTACGACGAATTATGTGACGTGACTTTCCCTGCAGTGTTAAAAGTTGCAATTTCAAAACCCATTATCTCCAAAACTGAATAGTCGACTATTCTAAAATTTCTGCTTAAAATTTGAACAAAATCTAGAGAAATCAAGAGTGCGTGCTCGTTTTACCTTAATGGCAGATGGATGAAGTACTATCCTATTGTGTCAAAATCTTCGCCAAATATAAGTGGGTCAAAGAAGGGTTAATTATAATCGATTTACTGCCGATATCGGGTAAGCACCTCTCGAAAACGTATTTTGCGCTGAACCCGGTTGTCTAATATCGAAAAATCAAACAGGTTTCGTCACTATATTAGTTTATCCTATGATTAATCGAAGAAATTTCCGAAATAACAAATTTAAAAAAATGGCGCGTGCTCAAAGTGTCTTGATTTTTCGCAAAAAATGGTAATTTTTCGTTCATCAAATCGAAAGTATACATACGAAAAAAAACCTTCTAACAAATACTATATTTTTACATCTGGAAAACGCCCTAAACATTCCAGAAAGCAGCAGTAGTTTTTGACATATTTTGCTCACTGATTTTGAAAACGTACTTTTGAGAAAAAAAAGCGTTTAAAGTTTCGAGCGACGCTCCGAGCATTCTGACGGGCATCATCATAACAGCCGATAAATCTGTCAATTTGGATCCCATCACCTTGAAGCTTTCAGGAAATGTTTATAAGATAATATACTGTCGAAATATATTGGTTTTGAATAAAGTGATTTTTCGATTTTTACAACTAGACATACCCTTTAATGGATACTGATTTTTTTTTGGACATAGGCCAATAAACATTGTACTTCAAGGTTTCCACGAGTACAGAGGAATATCAACAAGATCGTGTAGAACTTATGGAAACTTGAAAGGACTTTCGTAAACTGTGGTGTTTTAAAAAAATCGGTATCATCAAACGTTCATCAATAAATCGCTTGATCCCCCAATCTGATTATTATTTTTTTACTGTTATTCTTTATTGTTAAACTTCATCAAAAATTACGCAACAAAATGATGGTCGTCATTGCAGATCGACAAGCCGGGTACGCCTGTAGCGGCAGCGAGGGGATCCCGCAGTTGTACCCCAACTATGGGAGTCATCCCTGGGGTCTTGGGATCGCGGGTCTATCATCCGCCGTCGTCGAGGCAAACGTCGCCGCAGGGTTATCAGGGCTTGCCCTCCCGCGGCAATGAGCCACCTCAGTCGCCCTCCTCCTACAGCAGCTTGCCTTACGCGCGATCTTCGATGGTATTCCCATTTTTATTCACCCTCTAATTAATTCTTACCTTGCTTCAATTATCGCCTTGATATCAGCGATTATCACCAAATACGTGGCGTTCTTTGTTGATCACCATTTCGTGATCGTTCTTTGGTGATCACCAAATATGTGATCATTCTTTGGTGATTACCAAATATGTGATCGTTCTTTGGTGATCACCAAATACGTGATCATTCTTTGATAATCACCAAATATGTGATCGTTCTTTGGTGATCACCAAATATGTGATCGTTCTTTAATAATCACCAAATATGTGATCGTTCTTTGGTGATCACCAAATATGTGATTATTTTTTGGTGATCACCAAATATGTGATCGTTCTTTGATAATCACCAAATATGTGATCATTCTTTGGTGATCACCAAATATGTGATCGTTCTTTGGTGATCACCAAATACGTGATCATTCTTTGATAATCACCAAATATGTGATCGTTCTTTGGTGATCACCAAATATGTGATCGTTCTTTGATAATCACCAAATATGTGATCGTTCTTTGGTGATAACCAAATATGTGATTGTTTTTTGGTGATCACCAAATATGTGATCGTTCTTTGATAATCACCAAATATGTGATCGCTCTCTGGTGATCACCAAATGTGTGATTGTTTTTTGGTGATCACCAAATATGTGATCGTTCTTTGGTGATCACCAAATATGTGATCGTTCTTTGGTCAGCATATATGGGGGCACGGGGCACGTGCCCCCCCCCCCCCCCCCTCGCCAGGTGGTTCAGATCGAATATACAACTCAAGGAGTCCCAGAATAATCATACCCATCCGTACCCTCCGTGTCCCCCTCCCCCCAGAAAAAACTTCTGTTTCCGCCCTTGTCAATAAGCAATGTTGTACTAAAAAATGCGTTATACATTTTTGTTTATTCTCCTTTTCATATCGTACTTCGCAGCTCGGTTTCGACGGCCACGTGAGGATACCATCGACGAACGGTCTGAACAACATTCCGGGTGGTAAACCGTGAGTATTACACTTTCCGTGCTCGTGCGGTCTTCGATCGGTCATATGAAAAATGAATTTTCAAAATTGGTTTAAGAGATGCTTTGAACCGTCTAGAATAAGGGCAGAAAAGTATGATACTTGTGAAAAAGGCCCGCAGGCCCGTGTGGGTTTGCGGAGGCAGTAGCTGGTCCGTGTGCAAGGCGTCGGCCGTTTTTCTCGGAACACAATTTTTCAAAACGGCACGCAGCATAACTCCAACAATTTCCATTCTATTCATTCCAAATTGTGAGCACATGCTCAAAATGACATTCCGAAGAGAAATACGTACAGTATTTTCCATGAGCTGATTAGAACATTATTTATTAAGGGGTCTTCTCACTTTAGACGCTAAGAAAAGGATGTTTTCATGAATTTTTCTGATAGGTTTATATTATAGATATTGATATAAAAGTTGTTACACTAAATAAATACACTTTCGAAATACATTTAAAAATTGTTTTATTTATTCAAGTCGCTATAGACGAAAATGGTAGTTGAAAAAATGTCCTAAAAAAATGTTAGAACTGCGCTGTCGATGAAATCTCGAAGATCAATCATCCGAAACAAAAAAATCAAACGGGTTTAGATTCAGTAAATTAATGGCTATGCGCATATCATATGATTTTTTATATATGCAAAAATAAAAAAAAGGCGGACATTTTTCGAAATAACAAAAAAACGTTTTTTTTTCACCGTTTATGGCAAAAAAAATAGTGAATATCAAAATTTAAAAAAATCCTTGATATGCGCTATAGCTATAGTTATAACGAATATGTGGTTAAAATTTTATAAGAATCGATTCAGTAGTTTCGAAGATTATATCAACAAGCCGTCAAAAAACGTTGTTGCGAGAAACATACCTTTAAAGTTTGTTTGGGTTACATAAATACATTTAAAAAATGTGTATCTTTCAAAAATGTATTTATTAAGTGTAACAACTTTTATATCAATATCTACAATATATGCCTGTCAAAAAAATGCATGAAAATAGCCTTTTTTAGCGTCCAAAGTGAGAACACCTCTTAACAAATGATTGGCCTTTTTTCTGTCGAAAAATGAGTTTTTACTCATTAGTTTACTCATAATGAGATATTTTCAAAATCTCCTACGCAATTCTCTAGCTATACTCGTGTAAATTAATAAAAATGGAAAAAAAACGTCCACATTCAAATTTGCATCAGTTATACTGCGTGCCGCAGAACGTCTCAAATTCAACATGCCACGCGAGAATGGCTCCAGCGTCACCATTTTGAATAATTTTTGTAAATAATTTTTTTCTGTTCACTTGAAAATATGACTAATAACATCCTCGAATATTATTATCCTCTAACCTGTCCTTACACCCAAAAAAATCGCTCAATTTTAGACGTTCACAGTGGTATAAGCTCTTAAGGGGGCTAGGCCACAGTAACGGGTATAAAATCATGTGCGAATTTAACAATTTTTTTCGTATGAAAAAGTGATCCATTTATAAAATGAATTGCACATCTATTTAGTATGAATATCAAGCTGTTAGAAAAAATATATATATTTTTTTTCGATGTATAAAATGGCCGACTACTAATTTTTTCTTTTATTATCTTTTTTTAGGCGCTCCGCGGCGTGACATATTTAACATCCACAATTTTTTTCCTAGAGCGAAAAACAAAAATTCTCGTCAATCTACATTAGAATACCTAGAGAAGCACGTACGGAATTTTAAAAATATTGTCTTATTCAAAAGTTGTAGTTATTTCAACTTAAGAAATGAATTTTCAGTGATAAATTTCGTATAAAATTGCCATAAAATGAAAATTTTTCGATTAATAAAAAATTCCGTACGTACTTCTCTGCGCAATGCAATTAGGAACATAACTTTTAAATTTGAAGTAAATCGAGTGAAAATTGTTGAATTTATTTTTCACGCCAATTGGAAAAAAGCTGTTTCGAGAAAAAACGCGTTTAAAGTCTCAGGTTCTCTATTCTCTATACGTTCTCTATACGCTCAAAGTCGTTGAAAAAAAAGTCTTGCTATATACCGAACAGTAACTTATTCTCATGATGATAAAGCACCGTTCTAGCGAAAGAAAACAGATTGATTTTTTGAAAATTCTACTGTGGCCTAACCCCTTAAATATCAATGCTTTCGTTTGCAGTGCGTATTCGTTTCACACAAACGGGGACGGGCAATTGCAGCCAGTGCCATTTCCAACGGACGCTCTGATAGGGCCCGGCATACCGCGTCACGCGCGTCAGATAAACACCCTGAATCACGGTGAGGTGGTGTGCGCGGTGACGATCTCTAATCCAACGAAATACGTTTACACGGGTGGCAAGGGTTGCGTGAAAGTGTGGGACATTGGTCAGGGTGTGGGTGGAAGTTCGAAGCCGGTATCGCAGTTGGATTGCCTGCAACGGGACAATTACATACGTTCGGTGAAACTTTTGCCGGACGGTAGAACACTTATAGTGGGGGGTGAGGCGAGTCAGTTGAGTATATGGGATTTGGTGAGTCCGACGCCGCGTATAAAGGCCGAATTGACGTCGTCGGCGCCCGCCTGTTACGCTCTCGCGATATCACCGGACTCGAAGGTTTGCTTCAGTTGCTGCAGCGACGGTAACATAGCCGTATGGGATCTACAGAATCAGGCCCTCGTGAGGCAATTTCAAGGTCACACGGACGGTGCCTCGTGCATCGATATTTCGGCCGACGGCTCGAAATTGTGGACCGGCGGCTTGGACAATACCGTTAGATCTTGGGACTTGCGCGAAGGCCGACAGTTGCAACAACACGACTTCACGTCGCAAATATTCTCGCTGGGCTATTGTCCGACCGGCGAATGGCTCGCCGTTGGCATGGAGAATTCCAACGTGGAAGTACTGCACGCCACCAAGAGCGACAAGTATCAGCTTCATTTGCACGAGTCGTGTGTACTCTCGCTCAGATTTGCCTCGTGCGGCAAATGGTTCGTCTCTACTGGCAAAGACAATCTTCTCAACGCCTGGCGCACTCCTTATGGAGCTTCCATATTCCAGGTGATGCTCGCGATCCTCAGCCATTTTTCTTCCCATTGTCTTCACGAGATTTTCGTATAAGGAAAAAGAAACGACTTTAGGAGGTTGGAGCGTTAGCTACAATCCAAGATTAAATTTTGGAAAACATATATGTTATTTTCTAGTCTATACTGAGTCTTTGCGAATTTTTTTACATTTTTTCACCACTAAACAGCTGAGATGAAAAATAGTTCAATTTGTGTAATTTTACGGGCGGTTAGATGGGCAAGACGTTCGTGCTACGAGTCTTGTAATTTTATTGGCTATTCAGCACCAAGATAAACGATTTCTAAGAACGGATTGAGGCCTTAGGCCACTCTAGAGGCCGAAAAAATAGGCTTTTTGGGGATTTTTTTTTTCTTCAGAAAAACTACAAAATAAATCGAGATTACAAAACAGGGTGTTTATCATACATATCAGTGACTGTATACAATAATTTTGTTGAGACTTTTAAAACTTCAAGTTTCATAATTTGCAATAAATCAACGAATTATTTCAAGACTTTTTTTTAATTAAGAAGTGATTTTGCGTCATTTTTGAAATTCGTCTAGACAATGTTATACGTTCTACATAATTGACAGTCAACTGTGTAATCTTCCGCTGACATGATCTTGACATGAGGGCCGGGTTGAAATTCCGAACTTTGAACGCGCCGACGGTTTAAAATTCCTAATTTTAATATTCCGAAATTAGAAGGCTGAAGATTATTTGAAGAAATTTTGAAGATTTGTTGAAAATTTTGAAACTTTTAAAACTTCCATCGCCGAATTATTTCGACGGTGATAATATTTTCGGAGTTTTGGTCTTTCGTGTAAAATTCTTTCGGAGTTTTGATCTTTCGGGGTTCTATTCTTTCGGAGTTTTGAGCGTTCTGACCATTCAAAGTTAGGAATTTCAACCCGTCCCCATTTTAAATTTCGGAATATTAAAATTCGGAATTTTAAACCGTCGGAGCATTCAAAGTTCGGAATTTCAACCCGGCCCCATCTTGAATTTCGGAACATGAAAATTCGGAATTTTAAATCGTCGGAGCATTCAAAGTTCGGAATTTCAACCCGGCCCCATCTTGAATTTCGGAGCATGAAAATTCGGAATTTTAAACCGTCGGAGCATTCAAAGTTCGGAATTTCAACCCGGCCCCATCTTGAATTTCGGAACATTAAAATTCGGAATTTTAAACCGTCAGAGCATTCAAAGTTCGGAATTTCAACCCGGCCCCATCTTGAATTTCGGAACATTAAAATTCGGAATTTTAAACCGTCGGAGCATTCGAAATTCGGAATTTCAACCCGCCCCCATCTTGAATTTCGGAACATTAAAATTCGGAAGTTTAAACCGTCGGAGCATTCAAAGTTCGGAAATTCAACCCGGCCCTATCTTGAATTTCGGAGCATGAAAATTCGGAATTTTAAACCGTCGGAGCATTCAAAGTTCGGAATTTCAACCCGGCCCCATCTTGAATTTCGGAACATGAAAATTTGGAATTTTAAACCGTCGGAGCATTCCAAGTTCGGAATTTCAACCCGGCCCTATCTTGAATTTCGGAACATTAAAATTCGGAATTTTAAACCGTCGGAGCATTCGAAATTCGGAATTTTAACCCGCCCCCATCTTGAATTTCGGAACATTAAAATTCGGAATTTTAAACCGTCAGAGCATTCAAAGTTCGGAATTTCAACCCGGCCCCATCTTGAATTTCGGAACATTAAAATTCGGAATTTTAAACCGTCGGAGCATTCGAAATTCGGAATTTCAACCCGCCCCCATCTTGAATTTCGGAACATTAAAATTCGGAAGTTTAAACCGTCGGAGCATTCAAAGTTCGGAAATTCAACCCGGCCCTATCTTGAATTTCGGAGCATGAAAATTCGGAATTTTAAACCGTCGGAGCATTCAAAGTTCGGAATTTCAACCCGGCCCCATCTTGAATTTCGGAACATGAAAATTTGGAATTTTAAACCGTCGGAGCATTCCAAGTTCGGAATTTCAACCCGGCCCTATCTTGAATTTCGGAACATTAAAATTCGGAATTTTAAACCGTCGGAGCATTCGAAATTCGGAATTTTAACCCGCCCCCATCTTGAATTTCGGAACATTAAAATTCGGAATTTTAAACCGTCGGAGCATTCAAAGTTCGGAATTTCAACCCGGCCCCATCTTGAATTTCGGAACATTAAAATTCAGAATTTTAAACCGTCGGAGCATTCCAAATTCGGAATTTCAACCCGGTCCCCTCCTCACTCGCATGCTCTCGTCAGAAAATTATACCACCAAACTCTTCGACTTTTCTCATAATTTTCTCGTAACTATCCCACTAGTTTCTACGAATCAAACTCCAGAGGGTCATTACTGACTGACTAGTTACCAATGACTCCCAATGATTCCTCAATAGCCTAATCTTTGATAATTTCCCAACAACAAAGTCCCAATGAACGTTCGCTCGGTTACAGTCGAAGGAATCGTCATCAGTGCTGAGCTGTGATATCTCGACCGACGACAAGTACATTGTCACCGGTTCCGGGGACAAGAAGGCAACAGTCTACGAAGTGATTTATTGAGGGACCGTGAAGCGTGCGATTACCGATGGATAATGAAATTCTTACTGGAAAAGCCGAACAGGCCTGGACGAAAAGGAGGGCGATTCCGAACGAGGTAGTCGTGGACGAAGAAAGACCGCCACCGAGGCCAGGGCGAACGGCGTCTTCGCAGCCAAGGCTCCGAGAGCGACCTCCCCGGAGATACTGCGCCGTCGTCTGTGTATATATATATATATATACATACATATATATACATATATATTGACAAATTATATGTAACAATCGTGACGTGTTAGGAAGGACCGAGGGCGAAAATCGATGAAATGGAAACCGAATGAGTTTTAGACGCGACAAAAAGGGGAGAAAACAACGAATGCTCGGCTCCCTTTAGCGGTAAAAGCGTTACGATTGTCATTAACCTCTCGACTGATCTCGCGTTTTTTTTTTTGTATAGTAAACTAAAGGACGCTCGCGCAATTGAGGCTGAGCCGAGGTGCGCTCTCGCACCACGTGCAACCAGTGGTTTAATTACGTGTAGGCGTGGATCGCGAATACGCGAACGCTGCCTTCGTCTCATCCCTCTTCGAAACGCCGTACGCGCGACGAAAAATAAAAGCACACACAATCACAGACCCGTAAGACTCCGCAATCGGACGAGTCGACGATTCGCTCCACGTTAATTTCAACACGTGTAGCATACTTTGATTCGACACGCGGATGAGAGGCGCCCTAATCGCGCGCGAGTTTCGTCGCGACCCCGCCCGCCCCCTGCCCGTCGTCAATGACGCGTGCATCTCGGAATGTCCCCGCATTCGTTCGCCGTCGTGGACGTTCTCTCTCTGTGATTGCGCGCCAGCCTCCGGAATCCGCTTTAAAGTTCTTTTTTACTCGCGCCTGACGCATGACGTGAGCCGCCACGTTTCTCGAGATGAGAACATCCAATTATGTCGATCCTTTCAGTCGAGGATGAATGCAAATACGAGCGAAACTCCTAGCTACAGCTCTGCGTACTGGTCGTACGTAAGTTTCCTACGCGAAATCCTTTTTAGCGTTTTTGAGGCCTGGGCCACGGGTAACGGGTATAAAATCACGTGCGAATTTAACAATTTTTTTCGTATGAAAAAGTGACTCACTCGTAAAATTAATTACACATCTATTTAGTATGAGTATCAAGGTGTTAGAAAATATATATATATTTTTTTCGATGTACAAAATGGCCGACTACTCGAAACTTCTCGAAACAGCTTTTTTCCAATTGGCGTGACAAATAACATCGACAATGTTTCACTCGATTTACTTCAAATTTGAAAGTTACGTTCCTAATTGCATTTCGCAGAGAAGTACGTACGGAATTTCTGATTAAACGAAAACTTTTCATTTTATGACCAGTTTATGAGCAATTGTAACGAAATTTTTCCATGAAAATTCATTTCTTAAGGGGCCAGTCGACTTTGGAGCCACGAAAAAAAGGCTATTTTCGCGATTTTTGTTGTTGAGGATTTTATAAAATATATTAATATAAAAGTTGTTGGGCTTGATAAATAAAGTCTTGAAATGCATTTTACAAAAATGTTGATTCATTTTTATTCATTTTTAAGTACAAAAACTATAGTTTAACGTAACGCCTCAAAAATAGGTGGGCGACATCACAACTCGGCAACGGCTTGTCTGAAACAAAAAAATTAAAGTCTATTAGATTCAGTATTACACCAGCTACAAAATGACCCTCGGATATAAAGTTTTATCAAAACATTAAAAAATGGCAGATGCAAAACGAAAAGAGTAAAAAACGCGTTTTTTCGCAGTTTTTCGCAAAAAAAGAGTAAAAATAAAAATGTTAAAACCATCGAGGGTCATCTTGTTGCGAATCATGTTTACAATATGTGGTTCAAATTTCAAGAGAATCGGTTTATTAGATTTACAGATACGATGGAGATAGATTTTGAAAACGTTGTTTCGAGAAAAACGCGTTTGAAAGTTATACCATAAAAAACTCTTACTTAAACTCAATCGGCAATTCCTGCACCGTACAAAATCCCTTCTGATTGCTCATCATCGTCGATTTCTTCAAGTCTTGTTTGCTTTCGATTTTTTGACATTTTCAAAGTGGACTGGCCCTTAAGTTCAAATACCTACAACTTTCGAATAAAACAATATTTTTCTTGACTTGATTAAATTGACGAGAATTTTAGTTTTTTGTTCTAGGTAAAAAATTGTGGATGCTTAATGTCACGCCCCGGAGCGCCTAAAAAAAGATAACAAAAGAAAATATTAGTAGTCGGCCATTTTGTACATCGAAAAAAAATATATATATTTTCCAACAGCTTGATATTCATACTAAATAGATGTGTAATTAATTTTACGAGTGAATCACTTTTTCATACGAAAAAAAATTGTCAAATTCGCGGCAGATTTTATACCCGTTACTGTGGCCTAAGGCCTTAACAAACGGTTCTCGAAATATCTTCAGTTGTATATTTTTATACGTGTATGTTGGGCTGTCGGACAACAAAATTCAACGGGCCTTCAAACAAGTCGAGTATAAAAAAATGCGGGCTCAATTCGAACCCTCTGAGCTAGGCCTAGGGTTCGATCATTTATTTTTTCCTTGATTGATTTATCCTGGGTTTTCGACATTTGCGTCTGAACACGAAGTAACACAACGACTAATTGATATTTATCGAAGCGAGTCACAGATTCTTGAAATTTACCCTTAAGGCGAAGTAGAAGATGTACCACGTGACATATGAGTGCAAAAGAGATAGCGAACATATTCAGAGTTTTCTCAAGGATAAGTGACATTTAGGGCAAAATAAAATCGTCAAGCTCTGCGTCAGGGAATCCTTCAAAGCTTGATGCTTCGTTTTTCTTAAAGAACTTGACCATCTATGGAAAAACTGGGTTGAAGAATTTGTGAGGTTATTGTTGTGTATGCCCTTAAAGACATGGATCACATGCTCGGTCGGTAAGAATCCTACGGCCAAGTTTTCTCCTAGACGGATCACATTCCGGGCGGACAAAGAGAAAGACGTTCGTCGTCGTTCAACAGAGCGGAAGGTGTTTTTTTGTTCTGTCCAAAATATCAAGCGTCTCGGAGCACAATGGGAATCTGCAAATCAGCTATCTCTCTCGCACTCATCGCCGCTCGGTCGGTATGTCACTGCGCCTTAAACAACAGACTTTTTTTCAATTTCGATATCATTAGTATTACTCAAGGTACTCAAAAGTACTGAAGCTACTAAAGAAATATATGCATTCCTATAGAAAAAAGGTATCTTTCAAATTGCTGTAATTTATCGGAAAATAAGAATAGCGCGAAGTAAACAAATTCTTATTAAAGCAGTAAGAGCAGCTTAAGGTATTCCTTTCGCGGAGAGCCGTATTTTGTGCGGGTCATAAGCAGGGTCCTTCTGAAACATTGCCAAATTGCAGTGGCGCTTAATGAAAATAAGTCACAATCAACTATTATACCCAACAACAAACTGGAATAAAAAATGTCCCGTCAATTTAGTAGATCTAGACATTTTTACATTTTCTCTGTAAAGTTGCGGCTATGAAAATTCTTCTGCTAGTCACATTCTTCTAAGTTTTATCATTGATATCTTCTTTAAACATTCGGTAACCCCCTGTTTCGATTGTCGTTAAAGAATTACAATAAAATTTACACGCGTGACCACTTCATATCAGGAATCGAGAGTTAATTAGTGCATGAATTATTAGATAGAAATGTGGCCAGCGTGTCATCTCCATAAAGCGCCGTATAAATGAGACGATATTTAGTTATTATTATTATATTATAATTATTTGACTTGATTATAAACGACAATAAGTTCATTGTTAAATATTCGGATTCGTGAAAGGAATACTTTAAAGTATCTTCAACGGAATTTCACAAATACTAATTCATTTTCGAACTATTTAACTTTGATAAGGCGAAACGAACGACTCCTCACACTCAGACTTGGCTCATGGGAGCTCGAATTCAGCACGATTTTTTGTATTTGTAATATTGTTTGAAGGGATCAGAGTTAGCAATTTCGACACCCTCATATATAGGGTGTCCCCCTTATCTCGGTCACCCGAAATAACTCGGTAATTATCAACGTCACAAAAAAATGTTCCAGACAAAAGTTGTACGGTGTGAAGGGGGCCATCAAATGCGACCAATTTTTTTATTATTTCGGCGGACGCGCTGATGCACAGCGAAGGTCACCTCCACTTTTTAAAATGGAATTGTACATTCTTTCCAACCATATTTTGGAGCACCTCAAGCCGCATAAGAAACATTAAGGTACTAACATTAGTTAAAGTCGTTCAAGGTCATTCAAGGTCACCTATTGAAATGAAATACAAATCTAAATATCTCGCATCACTACCAAATATTTGGTAGTGATTCGAGATATTTAGATGTGTATCATCGATACTGACCTTGAATGACTTTGAACGACTTTGACCCCCTAATGTCTTTTATGCGGCTTGAGGTGCTCCACAAGATGGTTGAAAAAAAATGTACCATTCCATTTTAAAGAGTGGAGGTGACCTGACTGCGTCAGCGCCGTTGATGGCCCCCTTCACACCGTACAAGTTCTGTCTGGAACATTTTTTTGTGACGTCGATAATTACCGAGTTATTTCGGATGGCAGAGATAAGAGGGACATATATATATATATATATATATATATATATATATATATATATATATATATATATAGGGTTGGGCATATTCGATTTTTTTAAATTCATGAACAATAAACAAACTTATTCAAAATTCGTTACGAAAATGAATAATGAATCCTACTGGCTTCAGTATTCATATGAAAATGAATAATGAATCGTACTGGATTCAGTATTCATTTCAAAATAAATAATGAATCCCACTGGATTCAGGGTTCATTTCAAAATGATTAATGAATCCAACTGAATTTAGTATTCATTTCAACATAAGTAATAAATCCAACTCGATTCAGTATTCATTCCGTATTCGGATATTATCAAATTGAATAATCTGGAAAATGGACAATTGAAATGGGACAAATATAATGTCCCATTTCTACCCCCATTTCTTCAGTTACTAGATACCAAGAGCGCAGTTTCCTTTGGGTAAATATAATGTAATCGGAGGATAATGTTTGAATAGAAAAAACATGTTTTCTGTCAATTTTTCCAGATTATTCAACTTGATGATATCCGAATACGGAATGAATACTGAATCGAATTGGATTCATTACTTATGTTGAAATAAATACTGAATTAAGTTGGATTCATTATTCATTTTCGGAACGAATACTGAATCCAACTGGATTCATTATTTATTCTCAGAACGAATACTGAATCGAGGTGGATTCATTATCGAAAAAAATTAATATCCATCCGACATGTATTCGGTATTATTTTCCTACTCGAATACTAAAAGTATTCGAGTATTCCCATCTCTGTGTGTATATATGTATATTCGTTTCATAGAACATTTTAGTCATCAGTTTAGCAAGACTTTGGGAGGATTATCTTTCTAATATTTCAAATTTACTAAATTTGTACGCTGCATAATCCTGTACTGCTTTCGCCCGAGTGACCTGTTTGCGATGAAGAGAGAGAGAGAGAGAGAGAGAGAGAGAGAGAGAGAGAGAGAGAGAGAGAGAGAGAAGAGGGGGAGGGGAGCGAATATGTGATGCGTGTAATAGAATTTCTGTACAGAATAATCGTTGCGTGAGCGTATATGCGAGGCATGTATCCGTTTAAAAATGCGCAAGACATACCTTTACGGATCACGAACGTTAAAAAATGTTAAAAATTCGCATGCGTGCACAAGAGGAAAAAAATGGAACAAACTATTTCTCTACTAATAGACAAACGTTTCTACGTTGGGAACACTGAAGAAACGTTGCCCGCAGCAGCTCGACCACGCCGAACTCCGTGAACGTCTTTTAAATTGGATTTTCCATTAAACTATGAGCGATCATTAGTGGTACGTTGAACAGCGACGACGTCGACGATAAAACTTTGCTTCGCTATAACGATCGTGAAAGAGGACGAAATAATTAAAAACAAAGAATGAGAAACCACGATATATCACCCCAGAGCTCCGCTTGCCCTTTCCACGTTTCCGAGCTGTATAATAATTGGTAAGTCTGTGTACCGTCGAGCGGTGGGGGGGGGGGGCGGTAATTTTTCTAGAACGAGAAGGCTGGCGCGGGTACGAGCAGGCCCCTAGCAATAAATACCACGACGATTGATATTACATTCTTATTTATTGTCTCGCATGAAGCCAGTCTTTCTCTATCTCTCAGTGTGATATACCAGAAACAAAACAGAACGTGAAAAGAAGAAAAAAACACATAACGAGAATAAAAAACATTTATGCCAGGAGATCGATGAGTGATGGGCTCGCTATTCGTTAATTCGCCCGCCTCGGGATCTTTTTATTTCATCCTTTTATCCTTGGTCGTGCAAAACAAAAAGTACGATCCACCGCGAGCGGACGCGACGGAACGACGACCGACGTTCCTCACTTACGACGCGAATGGTCCGAGAAAAATATTGATCTGTCGTCGATTCCCATTTTGCGGCGTTATTAATGGCGACCGCGTGCCTCGGAGTGACAAATTTCACATTTCGAACGGAGAGAAAAAAGAAATTAGGATCGACAAAATTGTTCATTCACAGGTGGCCAATGAAATGTTGAGATGAAACGCTAGAATATTTGATTATTCCGAGTATTGATTAGTTCGATGGAATAAATAATTCTCAAATTGACCTGAGATTCCATTTTTTCCAATAAATAATTCTTTGGAATCCTCCAATGACAGATTTACCCAGCCCAAGGCTTTTTTTCTATCCAATGTTCCTTCCTTCGTATGCCCTTTCGTAATTTCACCACCCCACCCTTTTTAACTTTCACCCCACACTTGTTACCTCACAATTTGCTGTTCCTTGGAGACCTTCCGAGAGTATCGCCCGCAACTACTCTTTCCTCGTGCCCGATCACATGTGCATAGTCGGCTATGTTTTCACTGGGTTTCAGTTGTGTTCGACTTCGGGAACCATCGGGAATAATTAATTTTGAAGGAACAACTGAGATGATTGAAAAATCGTTCGGACGTTTATTTGTACGTACATTAACAAAGTTGAGTACCAAATTTCATTGAAAAATATTAATAAAACAGGTAAAAAAATCGAGTTTTTATTTTAGCTGATTAATGTTGATGCTATACATTGAATAATGACAAAAATCTTCATTTGTTACTTACAAAGTTTGCTTTTGTCTTTTTTGCGTTGATAAATAAGTTGTCGGTTGATCGTATGAGCAGCAGATAGCTGCACGTTTGAATAACAAAAGCAAACTTTGTCTGGTGAAACTATTTTTTCTTTTGTCAGTTACGTGGAAGAAATCAAAATCTGACATCAAGAACCCAGACTCAACATTTGTGTTGACCGGTGTAATTGAACAAGTTATAAACAATCTCGTGGAGGACCTTCGAACGTGAGGGTCTCAACGGTGTAGGGTCAGAGTGGTATCAGTGGCTCATTTTTTTTCAAAGGTCTATCGCTGCCTAACCGTTCACACGATCTCAATGAAATCTTGAATAAACATGAGGTGCGTTGAATGGCTTCATTTTGTTAAAAAACACTGAACGGCCTAACCCAATAGATATTGAGAACAAAAACCATTTTAAACAATGGGCTTTGTTCCACTGTGTACTTGGAGGTGCACACAGTGAAACATGCCTAATTTCACAGTCAAACAAAATTTCAAAATCAAACAAAATTCGAAGAAAATTACCCTGATCCACTGTACATTTGTAGGTAATGAGTGCTTTTCTCTATACAATGGGGAGTATTGTACAGTAAACTATTGAAAAATTAATTTAAAAAAAACAGCATATTATGAGATCAATCACAATCATTTATTGAATATTAATCAACAATGAGTACCTACCTAATGAGGTAGTACCAGTACCTATCTAAATCACAACGCATATTAGGACTTACCTCTGTGTACCTCAAAAAATTGAGCTATTGTGTACCGACCCTCTCTTTTTTTCTAAAGCGGATACTGACAAGTTTCTATTTTCTGTTAGATTAACAAACACAATGCTCAAATACCGCAATATAGCTGTATATCGCCGGAGGACAATGACTTCGAACATAACTGCGATAGGTAAAGCAGCAAAAAACATACAAACTCGGCTGGTTTTTCAACTTTTGACACCAAAATTAATATAAAATCACCTCTCACAACCGAATTGCGCGAGAGCGACTCACAGACAGGTTCAAACCTATTGGCATCCGAGGGCGGTTCTAATGTGAAAAAGACGCACATATATATATGTCCACTTCTGAGAAAGAGAAAAGGTTCAGTGTACCCACTGTTGCTACTGTTCCCACTTTGACCCTACTCGATTTTGGCAATCGGTTGAACTGAAACAAAAAAACGAGTTATTTTCTCAAAATAGATTATATTGGCTAAGACTTGACGGAGCTTTTTAGTTATCGTGTTTCAATCATCAAAAAAAGTCGACTTTTCCTATTTTTCGAGAAAAAATGACATTGTTAATAAGGGATGAAAAAAAAAAGTTAAGAAAAAAGTCGGTCAAGACCGAACTACTATTACACTGAATAAGTGTACCAAATTTCAAGTCAAACCGTTCATTGGTTGTCGAAAAATCGTGTATACCATTTTCAAAAACATATTTTCGAAATAAATGCGTTTAAAGTTTTACTAGCAGTTCTATTGTAATCATAAGTTAAGGGGCCAGTCCACTTTGGAGCCACGAAAAAAAGGCTATTTTCGCGATTTTTTTTTCGAGGATTTTGTAAAAGATATAAATAAAAAAGTTGTTAGGCTTGATAAATAGTCTTGAAACACATTTTTTTAAATTTCAATTCATTTTTAAGTACAAAAATTATAGTTTAACGTAACGCCTCAAAAATAGGTGGGTTAGGTAGCTCCATCACGACTCGGCAACGGCTTGTCTGAAACGAAAAAATCAAAATCCATTAGATTCAGTATGACACCAGCTACAAAATGACCCTCGGATATAAAGTTTTATCAAAAAATTAAAAAATGGCAGATGAAAAACGAAAAAAGAAAAAAAACGTTTTTTCGCAGTTTTTCGCAAAAAAAGAGTAAGAATGAAAATTTTAAAACCATCGAGGGTCATCTTGTTGCGAATCATGTTTACAATATGTGCTAGCTCCATCGTAGAGATACGATGGAGCTAGATTTTGAAAACGTTGTTTCGAGAAAAACGCGTTTGAATTTTATATTATAAACCGGCCGAACGCGATATACAGGGTGTCCCAAAACTGAACGATAATCTGAGATCGGATGAAAGGCCAAGTTATACCAGGTCTGGGAAAAATAAAAAAAAAATCCATATCACTCAGTTCAGCGATAATAGACATTTTTAAAAAAAAGTTGAAATTCGACACCCTTGGTCGCATTTTCAAGTCCTGTGATTACCAATGTCACAATTTCGCTGTGATTTTTTAAATTTCGTGATCTTCATTAACGATGCTAATAATCGCAACTACAAATTAATGCAAAAAACATTGTTAATTTAATAAAATAAGTCAAGTTTTAGTGAGTCATGGTTCGCAAAAATATTGTTAGTTAACTTTGACACTTCATTTTGAAAAAAAAATGTACTAAACTACCCTTGGCAAGTTATTTCAAAAGATGGCGCATTTAATCAAGATTTCAAAATGGTGCAACACTTGCCACTTTTCTTGCCATTAAAAATGTTATTTCTTATTTTTTTCAAATTGAGCTCATTTTGAACAACTCAACATTAGGATTTTTTGTTACTAAAATTTGTTATTTTTTGTTTCTGGTCTGAAATAAAATTATTATTTTTAGTAAAGAGGTAATTGAGTCAGTTAATAACCAATTTATATTGTAAAAAACATGTTTTTTACAATAAAATTTTTTAATAAAGAGGTAATTGAGTCAGTTAATAACCAATTTTTATTGTAAAAAACATATGTTTTTTACAATAAAAATTGGTTATTAACTGACTCAATTACCTCTTTACTAAAAATAATAATTTTATTTCAGACCAGAAACAAAAAATAACAAATTTTAGTAACAAAAATTCCTAATGTTGAGTTGTTCAAAATGAGCTCAATTTGAAAAAAATAAGACATAAAATTTTTAATGGCAAGAAAAGTGGCAAGTGTTGCACCATTTTGAAATCTTAATTAAATGCGCCATCTTTTGAAATAACTATTATTTTTAGTAAAGAGGTAATTGAGTCAGTTAATAACCAATTTTTATTGTAAAAAACATATGTTTATTACAATAAAAATTGGTTATTAACTGACTCAATTACCTCTTTACTAAAAATAATAATTTTATTTCAGACCAGAAACAAAAAATAACAAATTTTAGTAACAAAAAATCCTAATGTTGAGTTGTTCAAAATGAGCTCAATTTGAAAAAAAAATAAGAAATAAAATGTTTAATGGCAAGAAAAGTGGCAAGTGTTGCACCATTTTGAAATCTTGGTTAAATGCGCCATCTTTTGAAACAACTTGCCAAGGGTAGTGTAGTACATTTTTTTTTCAAAATGAAGTGTCAAAGTTAACTAACAATATTTTTGTGAACCATGACTCACTAAAACTTAACTTATTTTATTAAATTAACAATGTTTTTTGCATTAATTTGTAGTTGCGATTAATAGCATCGTTAATGAAGATCACGAAATTAAAAAAATCACAGCGAAATTGTGACATTGGTAATCACAGGACTTGAAAATGCGACCAAGGGTGTCGAATTTCAACTTTTTTTAGAAAATGTCTATTATCGCTGAACTGAATGATATGGATTTTTTTTTATTTTTCCCAGAACTGGTATAACTTAACGTTTCATCCGGTCTCAGATTATCGTTGAGTTTTGGGACATCCTGTATGCTCAGGTAGACAAAATGAGGTCCTGACGTTCAGGTAAAAAAAATACTTAGAGAGCTCGGATTTTCATAAAATTTTGACAAAATATTTCTGAATGTATTTTCGAAAACAGTAAAAAAAAATCGATTTTTTGAAATGTTCAAAGTGGACGGCCCCTTAACCTTCAATTTGCGATTCCTGCACTATGTTGGATCTTCCTGTTCAATTTGAGTTGCCTCAAGCGACGAACGCGTGCTTGACTCTTTTCACGATGAAAGGATCGAATAAAAACTAACTGCTTCTTCCTTCGTCATTTCGCTTTTAATATCTTCAAAATCTTACCGCTAATTATATTAATAACAATCGTATTTCATCGTTTTACATTTTGTACACAATTTACAATCGTCTCGTCGGTTTACATACATAATTTACATCATTTACATTCTTTTGACTTTACATCGTACTTTTTTTTTACACCGTCTCACATTACACAGCACACGCACACACACGCATTTTACAACATTAACGCGCTCCTCGTGTTTTTCATTTCTCTAATCGTTTCCCTCCGCCTGCTCTATATTTATCTCGCGTTCCGTTTGCTTTCCCCTCCAATCTTTTCAATTCCATCGGCGAGAAACGCAAATGAATGAGTGAAGGAAAAACGTTCCGATATTCGCGTGGAATGTCCGACTCTCGCGTGAAAAAAAAAAATATATAAACACGCAGTTGCAGTAAAATTTCACAGATGAAGCAAAGAATTGACGGAGCGCACGCGAAAATGAATAAACGAGGGAAAAAAATGTATCTCTGATGTAGAAAAGAGAAAAAAAAAACCATTCGACCAAACGTCTCTCAAGTTTGTTTCAGAAAACAAGAAATACAAAACGTGCTAGAATGGAATTTCCGAGTCTGATACAGTGGCAAAACTATAAACTTTTCGGTCTGTTAATTCCGTGCGAATAAGTCGAAAGAAATGTGAAGAAAAAAAAAAACACCGCCTCGTATTCTTTGGCTCGAACATTTTTCGAGGACTTGACGAGATCATCGCGCACGATCCTATCGTTACGGACAACATGGGAAACCCGCGAAACGCGACTAAGAAAATGAAAAATGATGGGTAAAATATGGTCAAGTAATTTGCTCAATTTCGGTAATCTCTATGTATTTACATTTTACGTGTTATCAGTGTGTACAAGATCGTTAAAAACATTAAATGTTTATATTCGTATTACGATAAACTATATCGATGTATTTACATGCTTTATCCATGTGTACAAGATCATTAAAAACATTAAATGTTTACACTCTGTTTTCACTTTTTTGTTTTGTTTGCTTGTTCGTTTTTCTTCTTTCCTTTCTTTCTTGTTCTCTCTTATTATCGCGCTCGCTTCGTCAAATTCTCGTCTCGGCGTTTTCCAATCGCTCGTTCCTCTCTCGCGCCATCTTTCTCTCACTTTAAATAATTTCACACAGTCGCCGTACGAAAGTTTTCTTTTTTTCTCCTTGTCCATTCGTACGATTTAGTTTGTGTTCACGTTCGTCTTATGTACACGTAGAAAAATTCTAATAGCGCTGATGACAACTACAACCTTCGTCGCTTGCTTGCGTTTACCGCGATTATTCGATACATTGTACACGTTTCTTTTAACCCGCTCGATTTGGCCGTTGAAACAGAGTGACGAAAATCACGACTGAAGAGAATAACGATTTTGTTTCCTCGTCGAACGAGAATCAAGCACGCGTATCCCACAGACATCTCTTCCCGATCTTCCTTGTCCCTGTTTTCGTTTTTCTCTCTTACGCAGCATTAATATGTACAACCTAGAAAATACATAACGCAGCTACTTATACCTAGCGTAACCGATTTTACAGGAAATGTACATTACGAGTGAATACGCGATGGTAATTCACGTTTCTGGACTCTGTTTCATCCTGTGTGTCGCGCGCAAGGTTCCGTTCGCCTGTCTTTGTCTATCTATCTCACTCTTGTCGTAGCGTGTCGGGTCGAGCTGTCGATAAAACGTAAGATAAAACCCAAAGAAAGATTGGGAGCGCGGCTGGGCGCTCCTCGATACTTCGAAAAGTCGAAAACTTTGCTCCAATTTCTTGTTTTTTTTTTTTTTGTTGCTCTTCGCAATTCTCTCGTCATTATTTCACAGCATTCGTCGAGGGTACTGTGCAATTGGATATGTTTGCCGCATACTCCGCAATCAAATCATTATATTTCGAGTAATCTCGCGCGAACGGAGATCATTAAAAGCCGCAAGTAACGAATAACGAGTAATGGAAGAAGTTACGATAATTGCATCTGATCGTTATACTCGATTCTCGAGACTTTTGTTCTCACGGAGCGCTTCGTAGAAAAATATTCTTCGTTCCGAGCAAAGAGTATACGTGTCCGCGTTAATCGATCCATACATATATAATACGTATATACGTATAGATTCGTTCTTCAAAAAAAGAGTTTATGATAAATCGCGAAGCAACCGAAGTTCGCTATTTTCGAAGTATCAGGACGCGTCCATCTCCCGGTACAAGTGCATTCGCTAATGGCGTCGCTTCTCGCGCTCCTCGTCATCCACGACCCTCCCCCCCCCCCTCACCTCGTTCCGAGAGATTACGATAAAAAAAAAACGGTAACATGAATAAATTCGTCGAATTTACAAACGCTTAGTACACGATATCAACAATTGTTTTACATAACCTCTGGACGCGCTGTGGATGTCTGTCGGCGATAAATCTGACCACATCCGCGCGCAACTTACGCCGCCTATTACCACTATCGTCGAAAACGTTTGAGAGTACGACCGAGTTTTCGGGACGGTGAAAAAAAGGAAATTCCGAGGATGCTGGGTGGCCCGACCCGACGATTCTAATACAATAAGCTTTAGAAGAAAACAAAGAAAGGAAGAAGAAGAAAAAACGTGAAGAATCATTGTGCTCGCTCAGCGCAAGCGTGACGCGAAATACATTTGGTCGTAAAACTCTGCTCTCGTCACACCACAGCCTTTGCTTCTTTGCGGTTATGTTGTTGCTGTTGTTGTTTGTTACACTTTCGTCATCGAAATTCTATTAAAAACTAACAACGAGTCGTACAAACTGCATTAACGGGCAGTGCGGGCAACAACACGTGCTAGAAAATGTGCTGCCACATCTCTCTCTCTCTCTCTCTCTCTCTCTCTCTCTCTTTCTCTTGCTCTCGCCGTTCTCACTGTACATATTTTTCACGCACATTGTATTTATTCTCGCCGCCCATATTACGCGTGACATCAACATTCGACCTAGACTCGCTTTCGGTATGTATAAAAATCTCCCCCGGGTACGCACGCGAAAACCCCCATGCTTCCGGCTCCGAAACGTTTCAGCGACGCGTTGAAACGCCGCTGAAAGAGCGCGCGATCGAAAGCTCGCTACGCAAGTCCCATTAACGGAGAATCAATGATTCGCGAGTAACGAACACAGAATTACCCCCATAAGGACTGTAATGTGTGAGTGTGTCTGTGTGTGTGTTAGAATATACCCTGGCTTATTCGCGACCTCGCACTCGCGACGTACCCGACAGTCATATCCACGCCGGCATTCAGACCGCGATTTTTCAACATTTATGCTCTTTTACGCTCCATTCTTTATGTCTGTCTCTCTCTCTCTCTCTTTCGTGCACACGTGTATCCGTAGTGTATAATTACAACATTATCTTACGGTTTTTAAGGCTAACGTAGTTCGCTGCACACACGTATAGTGGTCCATTTGACGTATGAAGACACTGGGTGGTCAGTCGCTGTCCGAATCCACCGGGTTCATCTTTTTTCTCTTCTTCGCTTGCTTTGGTTTCACGATTTCTTCCTCCTGTGACAAACCAATAAAGTATGTACGCATCGCAATATTACGCATTGATCGGAATAATTTTGTCTTCGTTGCTTTGAAATCGCGCGTTCGACATGTGTTTGCTATTGGATTAGGGTTATGTGGAATATTTAACAATTTTAATATTTCATTTACCAATTTAACTTTAATTTAGCCAAATATTTAACCATTTTTATTATTTATTTTTATTTACCGAAATATTTAACAATTTAATCGTTTCAAGCCAAGTTACTGAACTTTTAACACGCTGTCTGCCAGGTAAGCCACCGGTGACATTGGAGCAGAACTAATTCCGAAACGGAAACCTATGAACTCTGCTGCTAATCGAACCCTAACCGATATCATAATTTAAGTTTTGTCCCAACGCATCAATTTCCACCAAAAAGTTTCTATGTAATTTGTCTCATTTACACTATTAGCAGAGAACGTGTTAACGAAAAATGACGACTCTGAAAGTCTTCTCATTTATACAGCACTCTATGGAAATGACACGCTGGCTACATTTCTATATGATAATTTATTCACTGAACAACTCTAGATGCCTGATACAAACTGGTCAACGCGTAAAATATTCGAAAGATTCCGTAAAAAAAAATGAAAACAGGTGCTCAGTGAATGTATAGAGAAAATATATATAAAGAAAATATTAATGAGAAAACTTCGAATAATGTGGCTAGTAGAATTTTAGCAATTGCGACTTTTCAGAGAAAATGTATGAATCTACTAAACTGGTGGCAATTTTTTAATTTTAGTTGATCGTTGGGTATAATAAACGATCGTGACTTTTTATTAAGCGCTCAGCAATTTACCAATCATTTGGAAGGGCCCTCCTTGTGCCCCCACAAACTACGGGCCCTTCGCGAAAGGAATACCTTAATCTCGATGGCGAGGCGATTCGATACTTTCAGCGTACACTTGGGCGATTCACAAAGTAACTTTTTTAGTCGGAGATTCCAAACCGCGAGAAAATCATTTTACAACTTTTCCAAAGAATGTAAAGAAAGCAAATGTGGTTTGGAGAATCTACAAATATTCCAAATATCTGGGCTCGAAACTTTTCGTACGGTGGATATAACTCTCCGATTATTTTACGCAAATTTTGAAGTATTAACAGGGGTCTACTTTCATGACTTTGAAGTTTGCATCGTTGGAATGCAACGATTTTTTTCTTTATTTTGACCATTACCCAAAGTCTTCTTTTTAGGAATTGAGATCGCAAATCACTAAGAATACCATGTCAGAACGTTTGAATAATTTTCACATGCTTAATAGGCAAAAAAAAATTGGTCAATTGAAGAGAATTTTCGTTGCATTCCAACGGTGCAAACTTCACCGTCATTCTACTTTCTGCAACCTCTGAGGTTAGAAAAAACACATTCTTTTCAAGGCGGGATATACATCTACAACGATCAAAAAAATCGATTTCTTTTTTTTTCCTTTAAACTATAGAACTATATATGTAGAATATTTTCCCAAAGTTTCAAAGCGAAATTCGAAAAACTTCAAACGTTACAGCCCGTCAACGCTGTGCTTAACCGCGCGAATTCGGAGCCGGCGTGAACTTCAAACGCGTTTTTCTCAAAACTGCATTATCGAAATTGGCGGGCAGGATAACTCAAAAACTATTGAGCCGATTGAGTTAAAACTTGGTAGAAATATTGATAATATCGGTACCTTCTACTTGACGAAAATTGTTTTTAAAAAATTCGAAAAAAAAAAAACTACTTTTTTAATCCACATTTTACAGAAATGTTGCGTGAAATGTTGATTTTTTTTTGTAAATGCGTGCCATTTTCTCAAATTTGCGTTTTCTTTATTTTAATTACCGTCACATAGAAACTGTGTGTTCTAACGGAAAAAATGTTTGAACTTTTTTGCAAATCAAAGTCTACGGGAAGCTAGACTGCACGCCGATTCGCAACTCCCGCGGCGACCTTGCTGTAACACTCTGCCACAGCTCCGCCATTTTGATGATGAATTAATTTTAAAACATTGCTTCGTATACTTAAATATACTATTAAAGTATACCTAAAGTTTTATAATTGTAGAATAATTATTTCTTGGTTTAAAAAATCCCTCCATTTTGCTTGTTTTTTTCCTGTCCAAATGTATATCCCGCCTTGAAGAGGAGATTTCTTTCGATCCTCAGAATTTATTATAACTATCCTGCACAATTAAAGACGTCACCGAATGTTTTCCAATACCAAAGCTTCAGTAGCTTTCACTTGGCGGATCATTACAGATTTTTGGATGAAAAATGAAAGAACAAATTACCAACAGACCTTCACCTCGTTTTTGTTTTACACTGCTGCATCATCTATATCTCGGATATAGCGAAGCATTCAAAGGGCGCAATGAATAATACGAAGAAAACTGAGGCTTTTTGAAATATAGTTGAAACATTAGCTTGCCAGTTAGTACGATCAATGCGCTACTGACCTCGCTACTTTGGTCGCTACTCTCGGTCGTTCTGTCCCTCGGGGGTGGTCTCTTAGACGCGGACCTTTCCCTCGTACTGGCGCCAATTTTTCTGTGTCCCTTCCCCGTGGCTGGCCCCGACGAGGCGGTCGCGTGTTTCCTCGACGAGCTCGTCGGCGGTGGCGGTGGCGGTTCGTTCTCCTCGCTAACCTCGGCAAGCGCGAACAAATCGCCGTAGCTCTTTCTCAGAGAGTCGCTACTCGCCGCCTGCGCCTGTTGAAGCGCCCTTTGCATTCCCTCCGTCTGGTAGAGTTGCAGCTCCGCGTCGGTGTTGCAATGCTGCCTCAGCTGGTCCAAATGTCCGAGCACCTGTTCACCACTGGGCGGGCCCGGTTGTTGATTCTGCTTTGCGCCCGAGCGCTTTCGCTTGTTCGGACTCGTCGCTGGATAACGCGTGCTCAGAAGATTCGCCAATAGTTCGCTCAACTTGTCCTCGTAATCGCGACACCAATAACGCAGCGCAGCGACCACGAACATGTCGCCCTCGGAGTTCTGACGGGCGAGCAACTGTTTCAGCAGTTCCGTCGTTGGTCTGCAATCATAATTCGAGCTTAAATAAGACTGGGCGTTTGAAGTACGCGAATGAGCTGTGCTGTTCCGTAACAAAGAGTTTGTTTAAGGTATTCCTTTCGCGGAGGGCCGCATTTTGCGGGGCCTTAAGGGGAAGTAGCTGAGTAAACGGCGAGAAAAACCGGTAAACTTCGGGAATCTTTATCTCAAAAACTAATGTTTCGATTGGATACGGGTTTTTTTATTGGAAAATATGTACATTGAGGTATTTTTAGGAATGTTTTAAGGGCGGGGTAAAGTGTTTAAATTTTTTTTTTCATTTAAATTTTTTTTTTTAAATGATTGCATAATATATCAAGAATATTGTGTTACAATTTCAAGTCGATCGGAGTAAAATTGACGAAGTTATGAGTATTTGAGCGTCTATTGCTCCATGCCGTTCTCTTCTCTTCTGCGTTTTTCAAACCGTTTTTCTGAGACTTGTCATATTTGAAGTCCGTGTGCACGATAACTCAAAATCTACTGGACCAATCGCTTTGAAATTTTGCACAGTACTTCTTCACATAATTCACCAGGTATTGTCGAGAGCTTTTTTGTTTTTTTAATAATTACTAATTTTTCAACAACAAATTAGCCGATTTTTTTTAGCGAAAATCGGGTTTTTGGCTCCCAAGTGCTACGAAAAATCGAAAAATCGGAAAAAAAAAATCCTCCCGTCATTACCTCGAGAAACATCTCCTTTAACAAATGCATTTTGATTTTTTTGTTTCAAATGATTCTGTTGCGAGTTATGGTGCACACCGCAAACCAACTTTTTTTCGAGGCGCCTCCGGGGTTTAATTTTCACTCGCTCAATTTTGAATATTTTGCAATGCAAATTTAGGAAAATGTTGTTCAAATGTTACTTTATTATATGTAAATTTTTCAATAAACGAACACTATTCGTTACGCCAAAAAAAAATCTTAAAAACATGCCTTTTTTCGCCGAATTAACTTTACCCCGCCGTTAAAATAAATTCGTTGACTGAAAGCGACTCAAACGCGATTATCTCGAAACATAGTTTTCAAAGTCGGTGCCAGATGTATCTCGAAAACGGCTTATCCGATTTTGTCCAAATTTGGATACAATTTTCTTCGTTGGTTTTTCTCGTTCGCCACGCAAGGGGTTTTTCATTTGATTGAACCATTGCTTTTTTATGCAATGTGTATGCAATCCAAAATCGTCGGAAATTGCAAACGAAAAACGAATGTTGAATTAAAAAGGTCGCAATTCCGTCAAAAATGAACATTTCAAAAAAATCCTACGTGGCGAACGAGAAAAAGTATCGAAGAATATTGTATCCAAATTTGGACAAAATCGGACAAGCCGTTTTCGAGAAACATCGGGCACCGACTTTGAAAACTATGTTTCGTGATAATCGAGTTTGAATCACTGCCAGTCAACAAATTTATTTAAAAAAATTCCTGAACATACCTCAATGTGCATATTTTCCAATAAAAAAAAACCCGGATCCAATCGATACAATAGTTTTTGAGATAAAAATCCCCGATGTTTACCTGTTTTTCTCGCCGTGTACTCAGGTACCTCCCCTTAAGCAGGGCCCTTCCGAATCATTAGTAAATTACGGGATATTATGAAATCTCTGACCTCGACTTCTGACCGCAGTTTTCATATTTGACCCAAAATAAGACTTTTCAGGAGTGGTAAAAATCGAAATTCGACCCTTAAGGGGGTGAACCAGGGGTTTTAAAGTTTGTACGAGACGACATATCTTTTCGTCAGATCTGCTTGAAAGTTGGCGTAAATACTCTACAATACAAATAATTGAATACGTATTACAGCATTTCCTCAAATTCGACCCTTAAGAGGGTTAAACGGGGGGGTGTAAAGTTTGTATGAGACGACATATTTTTTGGTCAAATTTACTTGAATCTTGGCTTAAATTCACTAAAATACAAATAATTAAACATGTACTTCAGCAATTTCCAGAATTCAACCTTTAAGGGGGTTAAACAGGAGTGTTAACGTTTGTATGAAAAACATACTTTTTGACCAGATTTACGTGAAACTTACCAAATTTATTTTATATATAAAACTATATGTTTTCCTCGCTGTTCGATGCGTGCAAACAGTCAAGTAGTACTTTTAGCCCCTTAACTGTGTTTGTTTAGGTTGGCATAAATACACCAAACAAACCCAAACAAATACATGTTTAATTATTTGTATTGGAGTGCATTTATACCAAATTTCAAGCAAATCTGACAAAAAAATATGTTGTCTCATATAAACTTCAAAACCCCCGGTTCACGCCCTTAAGAGTGGAATTTCGATTTTTACCACTCTTGAAAAGTCTTATTTTGAGTCAAACATGAAGACTGCGTGGTCAGAATTAGGGGCGACAGGTATCGCAATACTGCCGTAAATTACAATGGCGCTTTATAAAAATACGTCCGATCAATTATTATACCCAACCATAAACTGGAATAAAAAAAATCGCCGAAATTTAGTAGATTTAGATATTTTTCTATTTTCTCTGAAAAGTCGCGGCTACGAATTCTTCTATTAATCACATTTTTCGAAGTTTTATCATTAATATTTTCTTTAAACATTCCGCGAACCACGGTTTTTATTGTCGTTACGGAATCTTTAGAATTTTTACACGCGTTGAGCAGCTTTTATCAGGCATCTGGAGTTATTTAGTGTATAAATTGTTACATAAATTGGGGCCAGAGAGTCATCTACATAAAGTACCGTATAAATGAGATGATTTTTAGAGTCGAAATTTTTCGTTAAAAGTTCATTAACTTGATGATAGACGAAAATCGGTTAATTGTGAAATATTCGGGTTCGTGAACAAAATACCTCAAAGAAACACGATTATTAATGAAAAAAACTATTCATTGAGAACTTAAGGAATCATCTACTCTCACTCTACATGTCACAATCACATGACATTGAAGTTTGCGTCGTTAAAATGCAACGATCTTGTTTGCTCGTTTTCCATTTATTTATTATTGAGCTTATGCAAATCCTTCTTTTTGTGCAGACTGGGGTCGTAAATCTCTAAATAAGAAAACGTAAAAACGTTTGACTGATTCTGACAGCTACAAAAAGATTTGAACATCGAAAAGTAATTATTTTTCGTTGCATTCCAACGATACAAACTTCAACAGCATAAAATCACTCACATCTCGACTTACATCGAGAACTGCTATGAAGGTTTTAAAATTGGCTTTTTAAAATAATGAACTCTATTGGAAGTTTTCAACTGCTTCTCAAGATATGCACAAAAAGGTGTTTGAAATTTGTTTCATAGAAAAATGACGGTGCATTAGCAGTTCATTAGAAGTCAGCCAATTTTTAAGACTGAGCCTCGAGCGAAATACTCGAGTGTTTCTTAAGGGGTTATATAAAGTGATTTTTTTTGGAAAAATCGACTACAAAAAACGTAATGTACATATATTTAAGTACACACAGAAAATTCCTTGTCAATACGGCGAATATTCTCGAAGTTACACGCAAATTTCTAATGACGTGTAAAGCATTCGAAAGTGCTTTCGAAACTTTAAGGGGTTATAACAGTGTGGCATTTTCCAAAAATCGATTTTTTGTTGCCTTTTTCGACATTTTATACTTTCAAGAATATCAATATTATTTTATCTTGCAAAAATCGATAGTTAAATATTTAAACACGTTTTTCTCGAAATGAGATTTTTCAAATTTGCTGACATTATAACTCAAAGAGCAATTATCCGATTGACTTGAAATTTGAACTGAGTACTCTTGAATATATTTACTCTACAATGACGTAGGATATTTTTGATTGGATGAAAATTGACGATTTGGCATTAAAAAAAAAACGACCATTTTATAGGCAAGAAAACAGACTTTTTCATAACTACGACATTTTGTTAGATTTCGATATTTTTCGAAAATCCTACGTCATTGTACAGGAAATACCTTCCAGTTTAACGACATTTTTTCCTTTTTCGGTTTCAGCTACTCAATCGGCCGGAATCATGTCAGCAGTGGAGGAACTTTTTTTCTTGCGCCTCCGAAGGCAGCGCATAAGTCGCTTGGATCTCAATATTTTTCTATGAAAAAATTATGTAATATAGGTCAAATATAGCCAAATATATTCTCAATTTTCCGAAACATTTAATTGAGTACTTTTCTTCCAAAAAATTCTCGAAAATCACCAAAATTTTCAGCGTCCACACTGGTATAGCCCCTCAAACGCGTTTTTCTCAAAACTGTATTTTTAAAGTCGGTGAGCATGATTTCTCGGAAACGGCTGAACCGATCAGTCTCAAATTTTAACACAATCTTTTCAAGTATATTTTTTAGTAATTAATCGAAGGTTTTTTCCCACCGACAAATATTTTCAATTTTATAAACAATTCACGGCCTAAATTTTTGTCAAAAATCGTTTTTTTTAGAAGCCGCTATTTTTTCAAAAATTATTATTTTGCTTATTTCTTCGATCAATTACAAGATACAGTAGAACCTCGATTATCCGAACCAATTGGGACCGAGACTAGTTCGGATAATCGAAACGTGGGTTATTCGGGACGGGATCATAAACAGCACCTTTTTACATAAAAACATTACATACATATATGCATGTACCTTTAGGGTACATACTAAAAACCCACGCTTCGATTATCCGAACGATTTTATAAAAAAAATATTAAAAAAGGCATTCGACTTTTGGGTTTTCTGGGACGAGATCATAAACAACAACTTTTTACATAAAAACAGTACAGTACATGTCAAATTTTAATATATATGTATGTACTGTTTTTATGTACATACATGTGTTTAATATATATATATATATATATATATTAAACACCTGAAAAAAGTCGAATGCCTTTATAAACATTTTTTTAATAAAATCGTCCATTTTTAATTGACGAACAGCCGTCACGCGTTTTTGAGCGGCTAAGTCTCGCAGCCGTTTGAGAAGGAGAAGTTGCGTTGGGTTGCTCATTGTTGCTCACGGCAGTGGCAGCGAGCAACAATGTATCTTCCGCGCCAACGTTCGGATAATTGAGCGTTCGGATAAACTAAGCCATCATTCGGATAATTGAGGGTTCGGATGATCGAGGTTCGGATAATCGAGGTTCTACTGTAATCGATTACTTTAACGAAATATTTTTGGTTTTTCCATTTTAGATGATCCAGTCCAGAGATACCGTGCTCACCACGTGACTCCTTTTTTTAGAGGCGCTCCCGGAGATCAGCTATAGCAGCTTTCAAAATAATTATTTTTACAAATAAAAAATGTTAAAATACATTTAAAAGTTACCATAATATGTGTACAAATGTTTACATTAATAGATTTAAAAGGTCTTCTCAAGAGGAGCTCTCGAAAATCGATCTTTTTGGGCCTCCTGACTGTATGTCAGCCCCTTAACGTAGATACAAAATACCAGACACGCCGAATATTTTCGAAAAACATGGAAAAATAATGTTGCAATGAACATTTATGGATACTGTTCCTCAATAAATGAAATAAGTTGTCTCGTTTCGACACACATCCCACAAATTTCGAGCTCTGTACTTTTGCAGGATTAATCATTTACGTAATAGAAAAGTTACATTCGAATAAACATAATTTTTCCAGTGAATTTCAGTTAACTGGCGATTCGATCGATCTACACGTTTAAATTAACGTGTGACCCTGTATTCCCTCTTGCACATCAAGCGTACGAACAATAAAGCGTCAAAATACAGGATAATTGAAATATCGGTCAAATTCTTCTAAAATTCAACGTTCGACCAGTGGCCCATAATATTCAAGGATCAATAGATGAGAATCTAGTAACCGAGTAGACGATTACTGCCTGTGTACTCACTTTTCCTGCTTGAGCATGAACAGTATCGACGTGAGGGCTTCCGCGTGATCGCGAAATTGCAGCTTCGGCAGAACTGGCAGTACGTATTCGATGGGAAAGTCATGAGCGCATATCAACTGCCAGAAGCAATATTGCTCGAACGTTTCCCAATTCAAGCTGGCAGTCAAGAGTGCCGTGAAGGATTCCTTCTTAAGCATTTTCAGGTGTCCCTGCATTATTTCGCAAATGAGATCTTGCAATTGACGCGAGTCGACCGTCGATACGACAAGGTGCAACAATTGAGCGTTGCCCAGCGTGACGTTTTGAAATCCGGTAAAGACATCAGGTACCAAATAGCATAACATGCATATGCTGTCCTCGTGGCAAAGCTGCGGACGAAAGAACGAAGAGGAAAAAAAACGCTGGGTTAGTTGCTCCCAACGGGCGCGGTTTGCTTGTTTTTACTATTGATTGCGGTCGAGTTTCGTGCGATTACCTTGAGATCCGATACCAGGCACGCCTCCAACTTTTTTTCGCGCTGTCCACAAAAATCTTTGTACACCGATGCTTTGACGTCGTTCAGGAGTTTACTGAAATTTGAAAAAATCACACGGTGTCGTGATAATTCACGGTAATATTATGACAATTGATGTTGATAATAGTTCATTGGAGAAATAGTAATTAAGGCGCTTCTGTGGAAATTTGCAAACACTTCGTCGCTTGAGGCAACTGACATTGAAGGGGAAGGTCCAACATATGGTGCAGGAATCGTAGATTAAAGATAAATTTATGATTACGATAGAACTGCTAGTAAAGCTTTAAACGCCTTTTTTCTTGAAACTATGTTTTTCAACACGGTGTACACGATTTCTCGACATCTAATAAATGGATTGACTTGAAATTTGGTACACTTAATCATTGTAATAGTAGCTTAGTCTTGACCGACGTTTTCCTTTGTAACATTTTTTTCATTAGTTCTTAACAAAAATGTCATTTTGGCTCGCAAAATCGAACAAAACGCATTTTTTTTTAACGATGGAAACACGATATCAAAAAAATCTCGGTCAAGTCCGAGCTAATATTATCAATTTTAAGGAAAAAAACTTTTTTTGTTAACATTTTTTCAAAAGCGTTTTTTAAAAACGTTTTAGTTGAAGTTTCTTAAAAAGCGATTTTCAAAAACCTTTTTCATCGGTTATAAATGTCATTTTTCCTCGAAAAAAATCAACTTTTTTTTGAAAATTGAAACACGATAACAAAACATGCTGGGTTAATTTTTATCCAATATCATATATTTTAAGAACAAGACTCGTTTTTTTTTGCTTTAGATCAACCAGGTGGCCAAAATCAAGTACACCGCTCAGCTCCTCGTGTTCTAAGGTCCTTCACAAGATTGTTTATAACTCCATTAATTGTTAATATTTTTATGAAGTTTGGCACACAACTTTGTTAACGTGCGTACAAATAAATGTGCAAACGATTTTTCAGTAATCTTACTTATACTTTCAAAATTAATTTTTCCAACTAACTCTGATTTTTGGGTCATCACAGTAACCTAACCTTTCAAGTGATGCGCAAAATAGTAGTAGTGGATATGCACAAGCAAATGTTCAACTTTAGTTCTTCCCGTCTTTAGTTCTCACAATTTTTTACAAGGTTTTATTTAACTCGGATTTCTGTGAGATGCAAAACGGAACATTGATATTTCACCCACTTCCCTACTATTTAAAGCTCCGAAATTTTGCAAACATGCATCTAAAAAGTGACAATGCATGATTCAATGTAACTCAACTCAACTTGAAAAAAAAATATCCATAAAATATTCAACTTTTCATGTAAAATAAGCGATATCTAATCATCCACATAAAATCTCAATAACACATACAAACAAATTCGTAGCGAACTGTGTTTGTATTGTGAAAAGTTTATATCCAGCAATTAGTCGTAAGTTCAATCCCAATTACAGTCTTTGTTAATTTTTACAAGCATTCCATGTTCCTAACGTACAATCTCGTAAACTAGTATGCTACTAGTAACAACTAACTAGTGAAATCAATTAAAGACTTAAAAATAGAAAATAATTCGTGTAAAAAATATTTAAAAAAAACAAGCGTTTCTTTAATGTACCAAAGAGTAGAAAATAATTTTTTTGTTTACCAAGCCTATAAATAAATAAAAGCTTGGGACGCTCAAAATTTGGACATATAATCTTCAATTTACATAAATCCGTTAAGGGCGGGGTAAAGTATTAACATTTTTTTTTCATTTTTTTTAAATTTTTTAAATGAATGCATAATATATCAAGAATATTGTGTTAAAATTTCAAGTCGATCGGAGTAAAATTGACGAAGTTATGAGTATTTGAGCGTCTATTGCTCCATGCCGTTCTCTTCTCTTCTGCGTTTTTCAAACCGTTTTTCTGAGACTAGTCATATTTGAAGTCCGTGTGCACGATAACTCAAAATCTACTGGACCAATCGCTTTGAAATTTTGCACAGTACTTCTTCACATAATTCACCAGGTATTGTCGAGAGCTTTTTTGTTTTTTTTTAAATAATTACTAATTTTTCAACAACAAATTAGCCGATTTTTTTTAGCGAAAATCGGGTTTTTGGCTCCCAAGTGCTACGAAAAATCGAAAAATCGAAAGAAAAAAAAATCCTCCCGTCATTACTTCGAGAAACATCTCCTTTAACAAATGCATTTTGATTTTTTTGTTTCAAATGATTCTGTTGCGAGTTATGGTGCACACCGCAAACCAACTTTTTTTCGAGGCGCCTCCGGGGTTTAATTTTCACTCGCTCAATTTTGAATATTTTGCAATGCAAATTTAGGAGAATGTTGTTCAAATGTTACTTTATTATATGTAAATTTTTCAATAAACGAACACTATTCGTCACGCCAAAAAAAAAATCTTAAAAACATGCCTTTTTTCGCCGAATTAACTTTACCCCGCCGTTAAGATATCGACTGTATTCAATTTACTATAAAACAACCTTAGATTTCTTAAATAAAAATCCTGAAAATGAGTATAAACGTGTGATAATTTCTTTAATTACTATTGTGCCAAATTAAATACGGTTAATGAAACTGAATTGATAAAATGTATTAAACATTTGAAAAGTTGAGCACCCCAAGCTTTTATTTAGTCACATATAGGTGACTTGGAAAAAAAAAATTATTTTCTACTTTGTGGTACATTAAATAAAAGCTCATTTTTGTACATATAAATTGTTTTTGCAAGCAAGCGATATTTAATGAATTCGCGTTTTGCGAAATAATGATAAAGCAAAGTTTGGTACACGGGCGATTTGTTTCCGCAACGAACCTTGGTTCTCCTTCCCGTTTTTCCTCTTCTCTGCCCCAAACCTTCAAGAAGTAAAGCAACAGATATCCTATCCTCGGCTGTATAGCCTGTATCTCGGCCAGCACTCGAGCCAGGAGTTTTCTCCTGTTGTCTTCCTCCTTGCACAGCTGAAATTGATTTCTGAACATGACGAATATTGGCGTGCTTATGCTGTCCGTGAAGGCTTCGTCGTTGGTGTTTTCCGAGGGGAATATCTGATCGGTTATTTGGGGTGCGAGTATGGTCGAGATGCACGTGGCGAGGGACGATATCATTTCGCCGTCGATCTCATCCTCGATTACCATCTGTACTATCCTCTCCATCGTTTGACACTTCACTTCGTTGTCGGTCTCACTGTGCAAACTTTCGACCGCGGCTTTCAGCTCCTCCGGCTCCAGAATAAGATTCAACTGCGTCGTAATCTCGTCCTTCTTCGGTACGCAATTAGCCGCATTCTTCAGATCGTTTTTCAACTTAACAGTCGCAAGCGGAATATCCTCTTCGTCCTCTTCCTCCTCTACTTTCGTTTCTATCCTGTAATTTCATCGAAACGTAAAGTACCCTCGAATCCAGCGCATTCGACAGTTTGTCCGGGATACGTGTCGGTTGTACGAATTATTTTGCAAAGTTTGAAAACGAACCTCAAAGGCATTTCCTCCTCGTCGTCGCTGAAAGCCGGCTCTGGTCCGCGGCTCACGTGATTGTTCTCGATCGCTGAATTCCCACTGTTATCGAGCATGAGTCCCGGCCCCAAGTCCTTGTTCAGCTCTTCCATTTTACCTGAATACAGTATGGGAACCTTATTACCCGCTGCTAAGGAACACGGTGCAAAAATTGACGTTAGTAAGCGCTTCGTTGAGTGCAAAACACTTTCATGCAAAACGCACTATCCGATCTTGCCTTAGACCCCGCAGTAACGGGTATAAAATCATGTGCGAATTTAATCATTTTTTTTCGTATGAAAAAGTGATTTACTCATAAAATGAATTACACATCTATTTGATATAAATATCAAGCTGTTAGGATTTTTTAAAAATAAATTCCCAAACGATTTTTCAATAATTATTTCTTCAAAGCTAATTTTTTCAAATAACCCCCATTTTCGCGTCGTCACAGTAGCCTAATACCTCAAGTGAATTTTTGTTTGCGTAAAAAAATTGAAAATTTCCTGGAATCTTAACCCAATCATGGATTTTCGCAAAATTTATCCCCCAATGAACTGCTTCTAACAACTGCCGTAACAAATTTCGACAACATTGGAGTGTTTTTACATTTTGCGCATGGAATGTTGTTTTTTCTCATGAATTATTTAGAATTTTCAAACAATCGAAATGCTTAAGGCCTTAGGCCACAGTAACGGGTATGAAATCGTGTGCGAATTTAACCATTTTTTTTCGTGTGAAAAAGTCATTCACTCATAAAATTAATTACACACCTGTTTAGTATGAATATCAAGCTGTTAGAAAAAATATATTTTTTTTTCGATGTACAAAATGGCCCACTACTCAAAACTGCTCGAAACAGCTTTTTCCAATTGGCGTGACAATTCAACAATTTTCACTCGATTTACTTCAAATTTAAAAGTTATGTTCCTAATTGCATTTCACAGAGAACTTCGAAAACTTTTCATTTTATGAGCAGTTATAACGAAATTTTTCACTGAAAATTCATTTCTTAAGTTCAAATACCTACAACTTTTGAATAAAACAATATTTTTTAAATTCGGTACGTACTCCTCTAGGTATTCTAATATACATTGACGAGAATTTTTTTTTGTTCCAGGTCAAAAATCGTGGATGCTAAAAGTCACCCCGCGGAGCACCGAAAAAAAAGATAAAAGAAAATATTAGTAGTCGGCCATTTTGTACACCGAAAAAATATATATATATATTTTCTGAGAGCTTGATATTCATACTAAATAAATGTGTAATTAATTTTATGAGTGCATTACTTTTTCATACGAAAAAAATGGTTAAACTCACACGTGATTTTATACCCGTTACTGTCACCCAAGGCCTTAACGGGGGATTAAAAACTTTTTTTCCACGTTATTGTAAAAAATGCGTATTTTTCATGTTCTCGTAAATGTTTAACTGTCTACGCCATTGCACAAACGAAAATCCCGAGGCAAAGAGGAGACATCAAGGGACCATCACAGTGTAAAATTATCAAAAAATCGATTTTTTGCATTATGCGGAAGTACAACCGGTTATAAGGATGGACGTGGCATCACCGATTGATCGTAAGTAGACAATTTATATGAAAATTCCGCACTCGAAACTTTGAACGCGTTTTTCTCGAAATTACGTTCTTCAACACGGTGCACACTCGCAAAGAAAGAGTTTTCAAGCTATCCGTCTCAAATGTTGCCACGACATTCTTCACGCCATTCTTCATCTGGCTCTGGAATCTTTTTTTAACGAAAAACTGTCGAAAAAATAGGCTAAAATCGATACTTTTTTCTCTAAACACGGCCCATCTTGTCAATTTTGATTTAAAAAAAATTAACCTCCATAACAAGATGGCGGCTTTCATACTGATTAATAATCATTTTACAAATTTTGTTTCAGTTAATATTTACGGCCACAACCGTGTACACCGTGAGGGCTCCTTTTTTCGAAGACATTTTCACCGTTCAAAAAATGTAAGAAAAAATAAAAATAAACGTTTAAAAATGTTTTTTCTGTTCTTCACGTGTGCTCTGATTTGACATAAAAAAATCAGACTAGCGTATTTCCACTATCGAAAAAAAAAAAAAAAATCGCGATAGTTATTTTTCGACCCGTTACACTATGATGATCCCTTATTTGCTGAAGAACGCAAGTCGAAAGTTACCCGGATCCGTGTTAGGCGGCAGACAAAATTCCTTGAACGTTTCTCGTATCTTGGTTCTGAGTTCTCGATCCAACTTCGGACTGTCGAAGAGAGGATACAAACTCGGCAGTACTCGCTTCTCGAGGATCTGCCTGAGCGACGAGAATATCCCGTTTCGAACTTTATCCGTCAGGGCGGGATAAAAATTTGGAATAATCTGCGAACGAGGAAGAAAAAGTTGCAATTAGAGGGTGGTGGATGAAAAAACGAATAAGGCAAAAACAACACCGCGTGTGAACTCACTCTGCATAGAAAATCTAGTAACGTGGCAGTGACTGCGGGATGCGATCTCATGGAATTATGCATTACGAGAATGGCCGGTTCGATGTTCATGATGTTGTCCTTGTCGGGCTCGAAAAACAGCCAATCGTAGAATAGCGCGAGTTTCGCATTGCTCGCTGCTACGGTCGAGGTACATGTCGTGAGGAGCCAACCGATCACCGCCCATCGCGGTATTATGTCCGAGCACAACAACTCGTTCGTCGGATGTATAACACCGACGATGAATCTTATCAAATCGCATCTCAACGATTGCGATTCCGGCGTCGCGAGATATTGCCTCTGGAACCAGTCTTGATAGCGCTTGTGATTCCCAAAGCGGACTTGACTCGTGAGAAACACGAGTTTCCTCTCCATATCGGGGGTCAGGCGTGACTGCAAGAACCTCCGCGACGTTCTCGTCTGCAGCAATTGCAGAACGCTCGTGAAACTTGGACACAACGATTTTGGATTCAACAGGAGATCCTTCCAGAGGCTCTCGAATTCTTGTATTCTCGCAACGTTCTGGAGTAGTCGCACCAGATCTCTGGAAACAAATAATGTCTGTTGTGACCAGGGTTCCAAATAATACATTACTTTTTGTAATGCATTAGCGTTTTCGTTACTCATTACTTTGCATTTTGTAACGAAAAAAAAATTCATTACCCATTACATTACATTCAGTAATGTAAAAAATTTCCATTACTTATTACATTACATTTTGTAACGCAAACAATTTCCATTACTCATTACATTGCATTTTGTAATGTAAGAAATTTCCGTTTCTCATTACATTACATTTTGTAATGTGAAATATTTTCATTATCCATTACAATGTAATGGGTAATGGATTTTTTACATTACAAAGTCCAATGTAATGCAATGAGTAATAGTTTATATATAATATAATATTTTCTTTACATTACAAAATGTAATGTAATGAGCAATGAAATTTTTTTACATTACAAAATACAAGGTAACGAGCAATGGAATTTTTTCACATTACTAATGCAATTCAATGCAAAAAATCTCCATTTCTCATTACAATGTAATGAGGATTATTATTCGTTTCCCATTAAGGACAGCGGACACGTGGTCGATCTGACCCGATGGGAAACGAATAATAATCCATATTACCTTGTAACGAGCAATGGAGATTTGTTACATTACATTAGTAATGTGAAAACATTTCATTATACACTACCTTATATTTTGTAATGTAAAAAAATTCCATTACTCATTGCATCAAATTTTGTAATGTGAAAAAATTCCATTACCCAATACATTGCATTTTGTAATGAAAATCTTTCACATTACAAAATGTTATGTAATGAGTAATGGACACTTTTACATTACAAATTCCAATATAAGAAGTAATGGAAATTTTTTACAATACAAAATATAATGTAATGCGTAATGGTCATTTTTTACATTACAAAATCCAATGTAATGTAATTGGTAATGAAATATTTTTTTCATTACCCATTAAAAAAGTAACGAATAATGCATTACTTTTTGATTACATATTTCGCAACCCTGGTTGTGACGAATGGACGGACGAAACGCCAACTAATTCGAAAAGTAGCTCAACCACGCGGACGTTAACAAGCTACGTCTGCCTGCATGGGTGAAAAAATTGGATTTCCCAAAAATTCCCGGACCGTTCAAGCTAATTTGTCCACCGCCGTCGCGAAAAAATATTTCATCATCTACCGGCCATGTTGTTGTTTTTCAGTACTTTTTGGTGATTTTTTTTAAGTCTCTCAATATATGTGTTAAAAAAAATTTGTGTTAAATTTATTTGTGATAAAAAAGGCCATTTTTTCGGGCCTTCAGGTAGATGTAGCCCCTTGAGCCGCTCGTGAATATGCATTCTCAATTTTATCTCGCAACGTACAAGCGTAATGATAACGATACTTGCCGAAAATAGGCCGAAACTGAGCAATTTTGATAAATCCCTTATATTACTTTATACCCTGCATAAATCGTATAACAAAAGAGGAACGAAGATGCTCACCTTCCGATCACCAAGCAATCAACCATTCTCTCTCGTATCAACGACACAAGAAAAGTGATTTCCTTTTGTCTCAGGGCCGCCAAATGTGGTGCGCTGTGATCCTCTATCAGTCGCAAGTACGAGTAAACAATGGAGGCGATCAGAAGTGAATTTTTGTCCAGCCATGGTCTGTTTTCTTGAAATATGTCGAGCAGAGCATCGACGAGAAAGAGATTTCTAGGTGTCGTATCGCCACCGGCGGCGTGCCTCAACAGGCTCAAGCAAAGGTTGTCGACGTTGGCGACGCTGGTCCTTATAAGTTCGCGCAAGAGCCACAGTAGTTGGCCTCTCGCCACGTCGTTGAATCTCAGATATCTCTCTAGCACTAGCTGATTGAGGTGGCCGAGTACGATAGCCAGGCCATCTCTCGTTATCAGAGTCAGGTCTCTGTAACTCTTGGCTGCCTCTTGAGGCTCCGTCAGTATCGTCACCAACAAACCGAGCGACACTTCCTCGTGGGTTTTGTCCTTGCAGACGGCATTGTTCAGCGAGTCGTGAGCCTCCTTCTCCGAGAGTCCCGCGGTCAAACTTTGAAGCACCGTGTAGCAGCGTTCAAATTTCTGGAATGAGACCGTCGATAAACTTCAGCAAAATACTTTTTACCTCTCAGATGAGAAAGTGTTTACCGGGAAAACATATTGTTTAGTTGGAAGATAATAAGGCAACAAAATAAAATGCAACAATTGATTTCGAGCGTGCTGCTGACGAATCGCAAAATTTTCGAGTCGAATACTCTTCATAAAAGGATAAACAAATAATACAAACGAATGAAACGGTATGAAGACGAAATTCACTATGCTCTCAAGACAAACGTCGCCAAATCGCATTTCAACGCGATGCAAGAATGAATGATTGTAAAGTTTTAAACGTCTAAGAACGAAGGTTATTATCTTCGACGATACTCGAAGTTTTCTGTATCTCGCGCTTGTCGGTTCATTCGCTTGGCTCAGATGCGTAGAATAGAAAATAGAAATGAGTGTGGTTTCGTATTTGGCGGGTAAAACGGGTGTCTGACGTAAACGGGGGTGGCGCCACCCACCGCCGAAACCGATGCGCGACAATCGCAACAATGGCCGACATCACACTCGATACGTATCCCCAGAGCGACTATTTCAAATATTTATGTTACCTCCTCCAAGTCGTCCTTGTTCTCGATGCAGGACGTATTAAGTAGTCGGGATGAGGGCGGTTTCGTCTGTTCCATCGCTGCACCCGCAATTAAACGTTATTCAACGCTTTTTTAAACGAGCCCTCGCTGAGCCCTCAGCCCTCAGCCCTGTGCCCCTGGCCGCTTGCCGTTTCCTCCGAGCATCGTGATCGTCTCTGCCTGCTGCTGCGTCGTTCTTTCTCTCTCTGTTCGGTCTCTCTACTCTGTTTATTCCTCGCTCGAGACCTCGACTCGAGAAACGTTCTGATGCGATTGCGCATTGATACACCAGACCGCGTTCCTCGTTCTCGCCTTGTGACGCCTGTCTTCTTCTCCCCCCACCGCCGCGCCACGGCTTTTCAATCCAAGCGCTCGGCTGCCACCACTCCGCGCGGCCACGGCCAATCGTGCGCCACCAGCCCGTATCGCTTCCCGAGTACGCTGGTGGGGGTAAACGGGTTCGCAGTCGCGGGGCGAACAGGCGCTGCGCATGCGCCCTTCGTGTTTGTTTCTCGCGAACTAACAGCAATGGCGCTACGGGGCCAGCTTCCCGCTATTCGTTAACCCAAACGTGAGCACGGCAAAAGCTCTCCTTCGCTCTCTCTCGTTGCCTAATTTATCGGCGGACTCGGTACGTTCAACGCCCGAGGAAAGAAAAACTGTCCCTGGAGTCCCGCCGCGGGCTTTCCTCAGGTATTGTCCTCTTTGTAATTCATCGACTCGCTGCTCTCACGACACTCTCGCTCTCCACCTATCTCTCTGTCACACACTCGCTGTTTCAATCTCTGCCGAAAAAAACGACTATATCAAAGTCCCTCAACGTGGTAGGAGAATGTAGCAGGATGTGCAACGTCTGCTAGCACGATCGCGTCAACATAACCCTCCATATAGGCACGAGACCTCGCGCCCAATTTACTTCGTTCTATAAGGCCATAGTAGACGCTCGGAGCTTTTTTTCTTCCTACTCGAGTGTGATCGCGTTGGTCCTCTCCCTTCCCCGCTAGTAGTCCAGTCATTACGTCGAAAAAACGGATTAGAAATGCAAGTGAACCGAGAAAGCTGATTTTTGGATATTCTGTGGAGGGTGCTTAGAAAAGCTTAACTTCAAATTGTCGACCAAGATTTCCTATGTGCATTCTCCGCCATCTTGAAAAAAGGTTAAATTTTTTTTTTTTTTTTGCAATAACTCGGCTCTCCGTCGAGATACGAAAATTGCGATAGGATACTTTTTTGTTGCTTTTTTTAAGCTCTATAATTTACGTCCTATACATTTTTCACCTACCGTTCATCGTTGTGGTGATATCGAGCGTGAAAGTAAAAAATTCAGTTAGTGAAACTTGTTTTGTGCTGTTTTCTTCTTTCCCGTGATAAATATCGAAAAATGTCTATTATCAAACTTGTAAAGCATGTTAATACCGGCAATGTCGTTTATTTATTTATTTTTTCAGACAAAAATTACGACGTCTGGCACGCCACAAAGTTGACCGCAACGTGCCCGACGCTACATTAATGTATGTCCCGCCATAGGAGCGCGCCAATGGTGCGTCCGTTAGAGTTTCAGGGGTCAGGTATAAAATACCCGTTTGTATTACTGATGCCGGAACATCTGCTCCTTTTCGTAGCATTTCAGTCAGTTGTCTCGAGTCTTTTGGAGCGAGCAAACGTGTTTGAAAAATGTTGTGACAATGGGCGATTGTTTTATTTGCCAAAAAACTCTGATTAAAGACATTTATGTGGCCAAAAAGAGAGCTGTTCAGACTCTCTTAGCTGCGAGCCTGAAAAGAGGACGTAAGGAGCATCAACACATGTTATAAAGTGTCGATTCAGTTAGTGCTTACAGTGCGTGCTACAAAAAATACGGCAATGAAAGACTAGCATCGTTTGCCTCTCGACAAAGTGAATCTGCACGGGAAGAACCAAAAGAACCCGAAGAACAACTGCAGCTCATACCTGGTTTTGATTTTGAAAATAAATGTTTATTTTGTGGAGAAGCATTCTGCGATGAATTAAAATTGCCGGTAGGTAAACGGAAAAAAAATCACTCGGTGAAAGAAAAATTGATGAAAGAAAAAGTTCTGCAGCACCTGTCTGGACGTGACGATTAATTTGCCATATCAATTGTCGGGCGTATTCAGGGTGTACCTAATCTCGTCGCCGTAGGAGCTCGATACCATCGGAAATGCATTTCTCGTGCGTACCACTCACTACCTGACGAGAGGATTAAGAAAGGACGACCTAACGGGAACAAAATCGACGAGGCAATGGAGGGAATTTACTCTTTTCTAAAGAAGAATTCCGACGAGTGTCAATTTTCTATGAATAAATTAATGAACCAAATAAATGGAGACTTTGTTCCTGACATCAGAATGGTAAAAAGACAATTGCAAACAAAGTACAAAGATGACATTCTGATTAACCAAAAACAAGGACGTGATTGCGGGGTTTGTTTTCGATATATCGGTTTTAAAATACTTTCGGAGAAATGGTACGAAGAAAAAAAGCACCATCGTGAAGATGATGACGATTCGACTATCGAAGCATCACCTCGTGTGGCTGAAGAATCTCCAGAACTCGATGAGTATTCCAAGGAGGAACACTTCGAACCTAGACCATCGAAACGAAGAAAAATATAAATATAAAAAACGGACCTCCTTTAATTGTCATTTTTTACAGCACAAAAAAGTAATTGCATAATAAATTTCATGTGTGTGATTTATAATTTTGCTGGTTTATTTATTTATATTGTACCTCAATAATTCTCTCAACAACCGTTAATCCGTTATGACATATGAATACAACCGTGCGAGCTACGAAATCGAAACTGCGCACGGACTTACCGACGTTACGGCGCGCTAAATGTCGTAATTTTTGTTTAAAAAAATATTAAAAAATGACATTGCAGCTATTAACATGCTCTACAAGTTTGATAATAGACATTGTTCGATATTTATCACGGGAAAGAAGAAAATAGCAAAAAACAAGTTTCACTACCTGAATTTTTTACTTCCTCGCTCGATATCTCCACAACGATGAACGGTAGGTGAAAAATGTATAGGGACTAAATTGTAGAGCGTAAAAAAGCAACAAACGAGTATTCAATCGTAATTTTTGTATCTCGACGGAGAGCCGAGTTATTGCAAAAAAACAAAATTTAACCCGTTTTTCAAGATGGCGGAGAATGCACATAAGAAATCTTGGTCGACAATTTGTAGTTAAGCTTTTCTAAGCCCCCTTCACACAATATCCAAAAATCAGCTTTCTCGGTTCACTTGCATTTCCAAATGTATATAATGACTGGACTATAGTCCCTCCTCGACTCCTTCGTCACCCGCGATTTTCCCTCTCCACTCGTATTTTTTTCTATCTTCGCCCAACTCGCTCCTTTCGTCCCTCTCTTTCTCTCTCCGTCCCCACGTTATATCATATGTACGTAGTGAGTATCACCGATCACACGGCAAACGCCTTTCGTTGCGTGCAAATCGCGAGCGTCGTCGTATCCGGAGATACGAACGTTGAGAGCGCGTGTTTCCGCTTTATCGAGCTACGTGCCTCGTTACTTAGCGTTCTTCCGCGTTCGGAAGGACGAACCGATTCTTATCGTTTCGACCAAAAGAATTTCCGATTTCCTCGTGCTCGCCATGAACACACAGACCCGGCCTAGCCTTGACTAACCTTTCCCTCCGATTGCCCAATGTCCACTGTGCGTTTCTATACGTCGAATAGCTCGGGAAACGTCGATGGAGTTTTACAGCATCGCGATCTCGAGAAACGTAGTCTTCAGCCGAAATTACGAGTTTTACTGCGCATTACTCTCGAACAAAGCAAAGAGAGAAAAAGTACCCTACGAGCTATCGCGAGTCAACGCTCGCACGATCCATACGCTACAAAGTCCCTCGGAGAAGTGACTCGTCGGTATGCCCGATCCGGCGCTCGGACTTTGACAAAATATCCGTGCAAAGCTAACGCACACGATTGCACATTCACGCGTGTGCGTCGTGTACACTTCTGCCGATATTACGTGTGACAAATCTCATACGGAGTGTACGTTTTTAAAAGGAAACAGTATGTCTACAACGGTCCCCCTCGAGGGATGAACATTTCGAACAAAAGCCTTAGGGCGCCCAGGTGGAAATAGGATGGTCGACCTTTCCGGTGAAAGTGTCAAGGTCACGTGGAAGTCACGTTTTCCGCTCTGAAAAACTACTCGTGTACGATAAATAAATTGCAGTCAGATTAACAAGTGCAAAAACAAAACATTTTATGACACTCTAACTCCATCGTAATTGGCGCAATTGCCTAATTGAGATTTCAACTATTGGTAATGCTCTCGGGATATTTAACATTTTCGTCGAAAAAGGGACACCTTGTATCACACATGCAATCGCACGTGTACGTGTGTCGCGGAGAAGCGCTATTCGTGCTGCGCATGCGCGATTGAACTTTCCCATGAATATTTTTGCCACTCCGAAGTGATTCCTTCAATTATACATTTTCGTTATAGTATGTTCGCACACGCGAGGGCTCGTGACGGGGTTATCAGCGTCCCGAGCCAGCTTGGTAAGTTGTCGATTTACGAGAAAGGAATATCGGGTTACGATACACTCGCAGCAGCGCAATGAGTAATACGATCATTATTTTGTATTGTTCGACCATCGGGTTGCTCGTATAAACGAAGGGGGAAAAAATGTGGCCAAAAGCGGCAACTTTTTTTTCACGACCTTTGTTATTCGTTATTACCGTTCCGCCGGTGCACACGTGCACGCGTTTATAACAATGCATTCGTTGACGGAGTGCGAATGCCTCGTGTTGCGCGCCGCATCGATAGAGCTTGTGCTTGACCAACGGTCGGTAAATTACCGACCTCTGGACACTGCTAAAATTTTCCGAGCGCGGTGAACTATCGATGATGCGCAAGGGCATGTACAAGCTCAACATAACCTCACAAAATTTCGGACGGAGGTTTCTCACGGATGGTCAAGCTCTTTTGGGAGAACCGAATCATCGGGCTCTGTAGAATTCACCGACGCAGACATTGACGATTTTCTTTTGCTTTAAATATTGTTAATCAATGAGAAATCTCTGTTCGAAAATTTCAGCTGTCTCTCTCGCGTGTCACGTGGTGCCTTTAGGATGGGACAGAATTCCAGGCAGAAGCCGCAATTCTGGAATACGTTTTAATTTAAATGTACTTTATTTCGTTATTTTATCCGCATTAGCGAACGTTCAACTTTGTGCAAAAATCTAAAAAATGAATATACTGCAATTTTAGACAATTTTTTGTACGATTGCATAGTTTGGTTGCATTTTCCGTTTTTTTCCATTTGTAATTGGCAAACCTGAGAGCGAAGCAAAGTCCCACAGGAACGCATGCGAAACTACTGCGAACATGCGGGCCTAAGGCGAAGTGTCACACCGACCGAGCGGCCACGTGTGCGAGAGAGATAATTGATTTGCACATTTCCAGTGTTCCTCGAGACGGCTGATATTTCGAAAATAAGAAACACCTTTCGCTCGGGTGAACGAGCGACGTACGTCTCTTAGTTTGCCCGAATAGTAATCCGTCTAGGAGAAAACTTGGCCATAGGTTTTTTACCGACCGGGCGCGGACGCACGTCTTTAAAACGAACTAAATGATAACGCATCGAGTTATTATCGCGATAGTAGGATTTCTGTAAGACTCTCGTACATTCGCAAAACGCAGGGACGTAATCGCGTCTAGCCGCTAATTTACATTCGAATGAGAAAAGTAAACCGAAACGTGTGTATATCTCGATAATCGTACAGTATACACCGTTCGAAAGCTGATTGTGAGTCCCTATATGGTATACGAGTGGTAAAAGTCTCGTTGTTCCCGTACAATGTATGCTATATCTCGCGGACGTCTCGTGTTTTTTTTTCCTACACGTTATACCTCGATACTGGGTGTGTTACGTGTGCTGACAACTTCATACACGTCAAGAGATATGGTCTTGAAGTTGCGACGTTTGAAGTTACCATTGTTGGAATGCAATGGAAGCTAGTTTTTAATTGCTCCAATATTTTCGGCCTATCCGTGCTACGAAAATTCCTCATATTGAAGTTTGCATCGTTGGAACATAATGAAAATATTTTTTCTCTTGTTGCCCTATTGTTTTAAGGCCCATTTGGCCTACAAAAATCACTAACATTTTTTTAAGAATCTTACTAGGGGATCCGTAAACTAAACCTTCCAAAATAGTTTAAGGCCTTGACCGCAGTAACGGGTATGAAATCATGTGCGAATTTAAAAATTTTTTCGTATGAAAAAGTGATTTACTCATAAAATTAATTACACATCTATTTAGTATGAATATCAAGCTGTTAAAAAAATATATACTTTTTTTCGATGCATAAAATGGCCGACTACTAATATTTTCTTTTATCTTTTTTTTAGGCGCTCCGCGGCGTGACATTTAGCATCCACAATTTTTTACCTAGAAGAAAAAACAAAAATTCTCGTCAATCTACATTAAAATACCTAGGGAAGGACGTACGAATGTAAAAAATATTGTTTTATTAAAAGTTGTAGGTATTTGAACTTAAGAGATGAATTTTCAGTGAAAAATTTCGTTATAACTGCTCATAAAATGAAAAGTTCGATTAATCAGAAATTCCGTACATACTTCTCTGCGGAATGCAATTAGGAACATAACTTTTAAATTTGTAGTAAACCGAGTGAAAATTGTTGAAGTTATTTGTCACGCCAATTGGAAAAAGCTGTTTCGAGAAGTTTCGAGTAGTCGGCCATTTTGTACATCGAAAAAAAAAAGATTTTTTCTAACAGCTTGATTTTTATACTAAACAGATGTGTAATTAATTTTATGAGTGAATCACTTTTTCATACGAAAAAAATTGTTAAATTCCGACATGATTTGTGGCCTAAGGCCTTAAAACGAAATAAAAACAAAGAATTTTCGTTGCATTCCAACGATGCAAACTTCAACAGCAAAATTCCTCAGCGATTTTTTTATTTGCTTATACAGAGTATCCGCAACCTAAATATACGAAAAAACATTTTGGGGAATAACAAAAATGAGGAAATAAAATTATCAAAAAGAATTTTTCCACCGCGTTACAGCAAAAATTCTTATTCTATTATCTCATTTTTCTTATCACCCAAAATATTTCGTTTGGGTTTTGCGTTACGAAAATGCGTCAACGATTTTTGAATTTGCTTCTTCGGAGATCCGTAACCCAAATCTCCAAAAAAATATTTTGGGGTCTAACGAAAATGAAGAAATAAACGTATCAAAAGAATTTTTCGTTGTAACGCAACGCAAATGATTTTTTTAAACTTCCCAATTTTCCTTTGGCAGATTTGAGCTATGAAAATCACGCAAACATTTTTTAAGATTCTCACTGAGCGATTTGCAACCTAAATCTGCAAAGTATGATTTTGAATAATGATGAAAGTGAGAAATTGAAAAGAATTTTCTTCGCTTTCCAACCACGCAAACTTCAACCCCATAATGCTTTTTATTTAATTTTTCTTATCACCCACAATATTTTGTTTGGGTTCGTTGTAACGCAACGAAAATTCTTTATTTTGTTTCATTTTTCTTATCCCCTAGAATATTTTGTTGCAATTTAGCGTTGCAGATTTAAGAACAATGTTATGAAATATTTCAGTCATACTTGTAGCCTAAAACTGCCAAAAAATTAAAAAACGAGTTAACGATTGAAAAAAATACAAATTTTCGATGCGTTCGAGCGATGGAAATTTCAACATCATCGAGAGTTTTCCCTTCGATCGGGAAAGATCGTGCTCGCTTGACACACACTCGATGTGGCCCCGAAATAGGCGTTACGATTTCGTGGTGAGTACACTCTGTCGCGTGACTCGCCCACGGACGAAAGGCGGAGAGAGAGAGAGAGAGAGAGAGAGAGAGAGAGAGAGAGAGAGAGAGAGAGAGAGAGAGAGAGAGAGAGAGAGAGAGAGAGAGAGAGAGAGAGAGAGAGAGAGGAAGGAGACGCTTTTAATCGTACGCGAGGGATCTTCGTAGCAGTCCGTATCGTCGTTAATCGTATTATTGCTTTGCGAGATAATGACGGGCGTTTCGTCGATTAATGCTAAAGGATACTGAATTATTTAGACGTAGCTATAACCGAAAAAAGTTCAACGTTTTCATAAGTTTCACTGTATCGTTTTTGAAAGAAAAAATGCATTGAAATCTAGGCCATATGGGAAAAAAGTCAATGCAGCCACAGTTATGACGTTGAAGTTTGCATCATTGGAATGCAGCGATTTCTTTTTTCAATTCTTTCTTTTTATCATTATTCAAAGCCTTTTTTTACTATTTGAGTTCGAAAATCTCTAATAAGAATACGTAAAAACATTTAAGCAGTTTTTTCCGACAAAAATTTGCCAAAAATATTTTAGCAATTAAAAATATGGTAATTTTTAGACAAGTGACTTTTTCGAAAAATAAGCCGATTTTTTGTTGCTGTTTTCTCATTTATTGCGTTATAAATGATGATATTCAGTCGGGGGAAGCTGAAATTAACCCCCCCCCCCCCATAAAAAGTTATGGGATTTTGGAGTTCGCGGAAACACGTAATAAAGTAGGGCGTTTTTGAACATTTCAACGCCTATATTGGGGTGGAGGATCGGGGGATTTATGAGGGAAGCCTTCCTGAATACAAACAAACCCAAATAAACCCAACGCCGGAGGGGGTTTGCTTTGTTTGTTTTCAGAAAGGCTTCTTTTATACCCCCCCCACACATTTGGATTTTAATCATTTTTTTTAATTCGAAATTATTTTGAACCTGTTTTTGCTCGTTACGAATTTCTTAATGAAACATTTTAGCTTCCCCGACTGAATATCATTTATAACCCAATAAATGAGAAAATAGCCAGGAAAAAATTTTAGGCTCATTTTTCGGAAAAGACACTTATCTAAAGAATTACAAAAAAAAATGAATTTTCGTTTCCTTCCAACGTCATCCACAGTTGATATCTTACGAAGTAATATCATCAGGGTCATTGACCTTGACATTTCAACGAAATTCACGATTTTCCATATAAAACTGTGCTAAATCATCAGGATCTTAATATTACCTTTAAGGGGCTATACCAGCGTGACACTTCCAAAAAATCGATTTTTTTGCCTTTTTCGACAGTTTATACTTTCAAGAATATGAGATGAGATTTTTATACTGTCAAAAATATGAAATAAGATTTTTCAAATTTACTGACATTATAACCCAAAGAACAATTATCCGATTGACTTGAAATTTGAACTGAGTACTCTTGAATATATTTACCCTACAATGACGTAGGATATTTCTGATTGGATGAAAATTGATGATTTGGCATTGAAAAAAAGACCATTTTATGGGCAAGAAAACAGACTTTTTTCATAACAACGCCATTTTGTTAGATTTTGATTTTTTTTCAAAAATCCTACGTCATTGTACAGGAAATACCTCCCAGTTTAACGGCATTTTTTCCTTTTCGGTTTCAGCTACTCAATCGGCCGGAATCATGTCAGCAGTGGAGGAACTTTTTTTTGGCTGCTCCGAAGGCAGCGCATAAGTCGCTTGGATATTAATATTTTTCTATGAAAAAATAATGTAATATAAGTTAAATACAGCCAAATATATCCTTAATTTTCCGAAACATTTAATTGAGTACTTTTCTTCCAAAAAATTCCCGAAGATCACCCAAATTTTCAGCGTTCACACTGATATAGCCCCTTAATCTCGAAAACGATCAAGCAGAACACGGCGAAATGTTCGAAGTTTGTCTCCACCGACTATATCTACGTTTAAAAAAACTGTATCCTCTTGAGTCGATCGATCAAGTGTTCGCCCCTCCTTAGGTCGATTTTTCCAACATTCGCCACGAACTTCCGGTATAAAAATGACTCAACCTTACAATATCCCCCACCGTCCATCAGACAGCCCTGACGGGGGCTCACGCCGGAGCGGCGCATGGATGTACACAAGACTAGATTAATCGTACATATGCACGATGCGAGAGGAAGATGGAAACGGATCGTCGGACGGAAATAATAATGACGAATCGACACGTCCGCGATGCTTATTTTTTTTTTGCTCACCGATCGCAGCGAATAATACTCAATTGTCGCCTTTACGCTGTAGGATCGATGCGTCAGAATTCGGGAAAAAAAAAGAAACGTCGATTAGCTCACTCTCCTTCTCGCTCTAATGTCGTTTACTTTAATTACGCCTGTACGTTTGAGAATTTTCTTAGACGGTCGCGAGAAGGTTACGAAAACAAATTCTCGTAACTACTGCTCGTTCGTTGCACTTGAAACAGTCGATTCATTGTTCTAACTGCACTTGTGTATTATGTATGCATATGCATACATACATATATGCTCGTGTGAGCGTGGGTGTCAGTATACGAGGCTGTGTCGAAAAACGAGAAAATGTTTAACTCCCTTTTGAATAATATCGTTACGTGAGAAAGTAAGAAAACTGGACAAAAAGTAAGTTGGACAACAATGAAAGCTGGACAAAGAAAAATTCATACTAAATTGAGCATCTGCGATTCAGATCTCATAAGTAGCACTCGATAATATTTTGCCTCGTTCGACCTGCAATATGGCAACTAATCGATATTTGTCAAAATCGGTTGGAGCCTTTACGAAGCCTTGCAGTTCAGAAAAGCTTTTTACATGAATTGCAGCCATTTAAGGCCTCAGGCCACTCTAGAGGCCGAAAAAATAGGCTTTTTGGGGATTTTTGTCAGAAAAGCTACAAAATCGAGATTACAAAAAAAGGGTGTTTATCATATATATCAGTGATTGTAAACAATAAATTTTTTAAGCGATTAATTTCAAAATGGCGGCTGTGCAGCGTTTATCTCAAAACTGCATTTTTTTTAAGATGTCCGGAAACATGACTAACAAATTTTCAAACGATTCACTTGAAATTTTGAATATCTCTTGAAAAATACATTGTCTACGGAAGTACGTAGGATTTTTTTTTATAAAAAATTTTTCACTTTTCAAAAATCTGCCTAAAAAATCGTCAGATAATTGTTAATAACAAATTAACTAGGAAATATAAAAAAAAAATCTACGTACTTCCATAGACAATGTATTTTTCAAGATATATTCAACAATTCAAGTGAATCGGTTGAAAATTGTCGGAGTTATGTTTCCGGCCAACTTAAAAAATGCAGTTTTGAGATAAACGCTGCAGAGCTGCCATTTTGAAATTAATCGCTTCAAAACAATTATTGTATACAGTCACTGATATATATGATAAACACCCTTTTTTGTAATCTCGATTTATTTTATAGTTTTTCTGAGAAAAAAAAATCCCCAAAAAGCCTATTTTTTCGGCCTCTAGAGTGGGCTAACCCCTTAAAAAACGCAAGTATTCGTGTCGAAAATTAAAAAAACAGCGTTAGTCAAATAGTTAAAATTCGTGTACAACAATATCCAGATTTTCTTAAAAAGCTTGTCAAGCCGGTTGAAAAATGTCAATAGTCAAGTCTCCGTCCAAATGAAATTTGATATTAAAGTTTGCATCGGTTGAACGCAGCGAAAGTAGCTCGAACTTTTTTTTGGTACACCTGAGCTACGAAAAACACTTAACCGTCTTTTAGGATCCTCATCAGAAATTTGAAGTCCAATTTTCCAGACTAAGGTTTTGGATGATGACGAAAACGAAGAAATACTAATTTTAATAGAACTTTCGTTGCGTTCCAACGACGCGAATTTCAACATCGTAAATCAAACGGGGAAATGAATTGTCGAGCGCTTTGCTTGGGCTTGGGCAGAATATAGCGGAGATCGCAAATTTGACGTGATATTCTTTTGTATTTAATAATATTGTTCGAAGCGTTTTGTTTAAAGTTAATTTTTCAACACAACTTGTAAACAAAATATTTTAACTTTATTTTCAATTAAAGCGTTACCGTTTAAAGGTAATTTCTTTTTCTTCGACACACCCTAATATAAATATAGTGCTATCGTACACCCCGCCACTCGCGATGCGGATCTCGTCCTGTATAATTATGGTATGAAAAATTGACACGTCGACGGATCTTGCGAACCGCTGGTGTGCACTGTGGTTTCGTGAATAATACTCGTTGTTTCGTCGCAATATTTATAAAATCGTTAACCGTTCGGAAAACACAATGTCGCTAGATCGATGATATTTATAAAACGGCCCCATTCGCGAAGAAAACGAGCGGAAAAATGTTTTCTACAGTTTACAAGTTTAGATGAGAGAATCCCCCGAGCGAGTTTAATCCCCGTCTAGAAACGCCGTAACTGCTATGCGTATCGTAGCAAAGGACGAGGGAGACTTTGTTATCGCGGGTAATTTTTCAGTCACGGAGAATCTCTGGCAACGAGAATTCTCGGCAAGACTTCGCGAGAGAGGGCCCCGCGCAAAGGGCACAGCGAATAATTTTATCGGAAAAAGTGTTCTGCTATGCCGTTGTCGTAATTGACGCTCATTGCAAGTATACATCGCGTAGGCGAATCGCGCGAGACAATTTTTTTTTTTCTAATTTCTGTCGAAGAATGCAGACGACGGATGTTCGGGGAAAGTCGAAACTACGATAGAATAAAAAACGTACGACTCTAGAGCCCGCGAACGCACCCGCTACGCCAGTTCGGGAGTGAACATGAGTTCTTGCGTGGAGAGGAAAAAAAACATACGCCTCGCGCCGACATATCGTGAAAAGAGTGTCGCGAGAAGACTGACAATCGTTAGATTGTCTTTTTGTTCGGAAATAATGTCTACGTGAATGAAGATGCCGCGGAAGAGTATCGCGGAATAAGTCGATGATTTTCAGGCTACGTTTTTCCCTTCTTGAACCTTTGGCGCGCCTGGGCCTTGCTGTACTTCGGGTGCTTCTGATTGTCACCGCTCTTCTCGCTGTCGCTGTGGTCGTCCGCGTTCTTACCGGCCGTCGCGCTCTCGAAGAGATCCACCGGAGGCTCGAGAAGCGACTTTCTCTGGCACTTGACGAAATATCGGAATCCCTTGGCTATCGCGAATCCCAGCATTGCAATCGACATCGTTAGGAGCGCCATGAGCAGTGGATGCTGCGGAAACGATAAATGAAATGGATTTTCATCATTTTTGAACGATATAAGATAGATGAAAGAATTTTCATAAATTTTTTTTTCAGCTTCACTAAATACATATACTAAATATATGTATACTAAATATACGACTAAATACATATACGATAAACGAGCCTGAAATTTTACAGAGACGATTATAATCGTAACGATTATAATCGTCTCTGTAAAATTTCAGGCTCGTTTATCGACCTAATTACAGAGAAAAGAAATATTAAAATTGCGTATTTTTGTGAAGGAATCCCGAGACGACATACAAAAACCTAATTTCCGGTCGCTACAAAAGCGTATATAATAGTGGAAATCCGTCAGATTCTTAAAAATAATCAGATTTACATACTTAACACTTGTAGTAATCCAGTGCTCTCGAAAAAAATAACGCTTATTGACCTAATTTTTATGTAATATCAAGTTTAATTTGAACTTCCGGTATTGGATTTATTACCACTTGCTACGATAAAGAGACGTGACAGCAAGGCAACAGCTGACTGTAGTCCTAACCTCATCTCACTCATTCGAATTTCCACACATATTTCATTTTTAACCGACGTATTTCGCCGACACAAATTTTCCACGCTTTTTACCAGTCGTGGCCCGAATACAATGCTTTATATTTCCCGCACCTGGCATTGTTTTGACAGATCGACGTTGAAAAGCATGGAGGTTAAACTCGCCTGGTTGAGTAAAAAGGAGGTAGAACCAATATTGCCAAATACCAAACCTAGAAATACTGCGCGAATCGTTGCAATAACAATTTTTTCATTTTTCTAATTAAATGTGAACATTCATAAAAACAGTTTACACATGGAAAATTTAGTTATTACAATTTTTCCCACAAGTTAAGAATAAAAATTGTACAAGTCTCAAGTATGATCATTGGTATGATTAGTGAAGCGATAGGACTATCTTAAAGATGGGGGGAAAAAGTACTTGTGATAAATGTGAATATAAAAAAAGACACTACTGGCGAAACGGTTGCAAAGACTTGTCGCGGTTCTTCGATGAAAGGCAGTCATAAAATCGAAATTTCTATTGTTTTTAAACTTCAATTTGCTTATTTTCTGTTGAATCGAACTTGTTTTGCTCTAGTTATGTTATTTTGAACTCTACAGTCCCTGACTGTCACGCAGGTTTTCCAAAAATCTGCACCACTTTATAATAAGCTGAATAATTTTAGTACAATCTTATATTTTTTTCAAACTGCCAATTTTAGATAAACTCAGCCCCTTTGGATCCCTCTAAGAAGAAATTCCTATTCCCATTTTTATAAATGACATCCGTCTTTGCAAGAGGATGATTGCAAAAAGAAAACAACCGTGTTTAAGCTCATCTAGTGAAAAAAACGCAATCGAGAATGAGAAAAAAAAATAAGTCTGATGGAGTTCGCTTTTTTATCTTTCAAGATGAAATTCACGTTCGCTCGTTGGAATGCAATGAAAATTGTTATCTTCCATTTGCTTAAATTTCTCATGGCAAGTCTTCGTTACGGAAATGGCGCAATCATTTTTTAAGTCGCTCATTTAGAGATCTAGAATTTTTAACTGCAAAGAAATGTTTCGTAAAATAATAAAATGAACGAATAAAAAAAATTAAGAATTTTCGTTGCATTCCAACGATGCGAACTTCAGGACAATCTCTCAAGCACTACCCTCGAGTATTCTTTTACGCCTTTTTATGGCCGCGTTTTGTAACTTTTCGTCCGAATCGGCGAAGCGTATCGACACTTTTCGCCGATAGTATACATACACGTAATTACTAATAAATGAAAGTGTCACTAATAATGAATATCAATATACAAATACGAAATCATGAGTGAAAAAGATGTATAATCGGACGCAATAGGATCCATTTCGTTTGGCGAATTAATCGAGATTGTGCCTTCGCAAAATTGTTTGTCGGTCGCGAGCTAAGATGACTCGGGCTTACCGTTAATGTGGGCTTGTTTGTGAAAACGTAGTCGGCTATAACGACGATGACCCCGAGAATAATACCGACACCGGCGCCTAGCCAAGGTATCTGCTGATCCGCTGAAACATTTACAACACACATTTTGTATTATAGTAAAAGAAAATACTATTTACACTGAAATTACATTTTTCTAATTTTTATTTCAGATCATTCTTGTTGCCAAAACCACCCTACACTTTGTTCAAATAATAATAACGTCATTATTGATCACTATTTTTCAATGAAAAAATCAAACTTTGCGAGGCTATGTATTAAGGGATCATCGGAGCGTAAAATTTTCAAAAAATCGATTTCTAATGCATTACCCGATAGACGGTTGTAAACATGCTGTTCAATTTTTTAACGAAATTCGAATTATTCCGATTGCTACAGCTTTTCTCAGAAAAAGGGATTCGACCAGCTGCGTGAGACCTGGCGCCGACAGACGCGTTTTTCTCGAAATGCCGTTTTTCAAAACGGCGTACACTCCATTCTTCATGCCATTCTTTATCTTCCTATGGAAGCTTTTCTTTTAATCTTCATTTTTTTTAACGAAAAACTCGAAGTAGGCTAAATTCGATACTTTTTTTTCAAATCACTGCCATTTTGTCAATTTTGATGAAAAAATATTCATAGTGATTAATAATCGTTTTACAAACTTTATTTCAGACAATATTTGCAGCCACAAACGCGTACACCGTGAGGACTCTTTTTTTTAAGGAATAAAAAAATAAAAATAAACATTAAAAAAATGTATTCCCTGTTCTTCATGAGTGCTTTGATTTGACATAAAAAAATCAGACTGATCAGCGTATTTTAACCATCGAAAAAATAATCGCGAAAGTCAGCAATTTTTCGACCCGTTACATTGCGATGATCCCTCAATTGTGTGTAAAATTCCGACCTCGTCATACCGATACTTCCATCAAAAAATAATATTGAAAATGGACCTTTTTTGGGCCCCAAGCTTTGTCGATTTTTCGACCCTAGAGACGAACGAAAGCGACTGCATTTACATTTACATGTAAGTGCATGGAAGCAACGTCACTCTATAAATGACGTTGAAGTTGGCATCGTTGACACACAACGTTTTTTTTTAAATTATTATTTGAAACCTTTCTTTGCAACTTGACGTCGTAAATCTGTAATGAAAATGCGTAAAAACGTTTGAATGATTTCCATAGCCTAAATCGAACGAAACGAAATGTCATCAATGAAGAATAATTTATTTCCGGTGCGTTTCAACGATGCAGACTTCAAGATCATCAATACAGTGACGCGCGAAACTCGCTCGAGCATAGCCGTATCGAATGATTTACCTCGTTGGTCCTTTATCAACGATCTGGAAGCTTTGTTTATTGCCTCGAGAATACTCGGGTCGTTGGGCTGCAGACTCAGGGCTTTTCCGTACGAGCGAAGAGCTTCGCTGAACCGAAACGTGTGAAACTCCACCTCAGCTTTTCGATAATAGCCCTGCGACGACACAATAACTTGATAACACAGAGCCTATGATTATTCCACACACCACAAACCGTACTGGACTAAATAATATGCGGCGATATAATTTTATGAAGCTCAACGTTGAAAACGTGCCTTCGTCCAGTCAGGCTTCAGCTGAATTGTCATGAGGGCGTCTTCGAGGGCGAAATGATACTGTTGCATTTTCAGAAAAACGTAAGATCGATTGCTGTACAGCGAATAATTCTGGGGATCCATCTTTATCGCGTGGGTGTAATGGAACATCGCCTCCTCGTATTTTTGCTCGCGCACACAAGCGTTTCCCTTCTCCTTGATGCCCTGTACCTGCGTGACAGCAATTTCACAGTCCTTCAACATTAGTTGCTATTTTTTGTCTTTGTATTTGCTCGTAAGACCAGTTGCAATAGTAATAATAATAGTTGTCTAAATTACAATAATAATTAACAATTACAATAAATGTTAGTTGTCCAAATTGATAATAATTAGACCAATTACAATAGTAATAATTATCAATTACAATAGTAATAATGATCAATTACAATAGTAATAATAATAGTTGTCTAAATTGATAATAATTAGTTGACAGTAATCACGACAATCAATATTTTATAATGAGGCAACACGAATTCGCCTATTGCACATTTACATTTCTGGATAACGAATCCGCAGAGGATAAAACGTCTCTGTGTAAATATGCACATTCTTTTTCCAAATTATATATCACTTGTATTTCTATCGTATAGACATGGGATAAAAATTCGCCAGGACTTTCATCTCTCAATGTTGTTGAAGTTCGCATCGTTGGAAAGCGACGAAAATTCTGTTGTCTTCTTTTATTTCCATCAATATCGAAAATATTTTCTTGCCAATTAGTGTTGTAGATTTTTAATAAGGATCCCAAAAAACGTTTGATTGATTTTTGTAGCCCGAATAGGCCAAATAAATTCTTTGGCAATAAAAAAAATTAATTTTCGTTGTGTTCCAACGATACGAACGTCAGGACCATCATCTCTTATGAAATTGAATGAAAAATTTGACCCATGTAAATGCATAGTAGCGCATGGCATAGTGCGCATAGTAAAGATGACTTTTCAAAGCATCACTTTCTAGAAAAAAATATACATATATATTTATGGGAAAGATGGTAAGTATTTTTTAAATAGTTATTTTACTTTGAATTTTAAACTGAAGTTATATAGAAACTATATTTTATATGCAATTGTATATGATAGCAAATGAAACAATATATATATGTGTGTATTTTTTGAGGGGATAGGGTACTGTGAAATTTTTTTTTTTTTAATCGATAGTGGCTTGAGGCAATTTAAATTGAAGGACACACTTTTTCATGCGTAAAACTGCCATTCAGCGATAAGCTTAGACATCTCCCTACGTTGAAAAGTGCTTTTTCAATTATAAATTTTATAGAAACGGTGTAAAGTATCGATTTCAAATTTGGAAACATTCAGTAAATGACACAGAATTTACTGTATAAATAAAAATCAAATGGTAATATTTTGTCAATTGTCCTGAAACTCCTTAAGAAAAAAAAACTCGTTTATTCTGTTTTAAATCAACTGGGTGGCCAAAACCAAGTACCCTTCACAAGAGTGATGACAACTTCTTTCATTGTTAATCTTTTAAAATGAATTTTGGCACACATCTTTGTTAATGTCAACTTTGTTAAACAAATAAATGTCTGCGCGATTTTTCAATCCCTATATTCGTTCAACATTAAATTTTCGAAATAACCCTGGTTTTTAGGTCGCCACAGTAGCTTAACCCCTTAAGCAACTTTCATTGTAAACATATATACAATGAAAGACGTAACGATATTGATACCCCTATCGTATACATATATATACACTGCGTGAAATACACAAATATGCATGTGTACACGACGTGTATAAATAATGAAGTTGCCTGTTTGGGATTCCAGACCATTGGCCCCGTTCATGCACTTGCGATCTTCAGCGTGTGACATTGTCGTATCGTTTGTAATTTGATCATATATAGTGTAGTACAATCGCGATCTACTAAAGTGCGAAATTTTTTTCACGCAGAACGATGCGCATACTGTGCGATCTTCCCAGCGGACTTACCTCGTCCTCACCGCTGACTGTCATTTTAACGTGTTCGGTCGCTGCTGCGTGTTTTTTTCGCTCGTGCTATTCGACTAGTCGTGGCAGGGTATCTCACGAAATTCACGAACGTAAGATCGCATCGGGGATCGCGATTCGGGGAACCCTTATCATTAACTTATTCCTTTTCAACAACGCACACGGATTTAATATTTATCAGCGCCGTGAGAAGCAGACGAAATATACGCTTGCAGACGGCGATACACCGGCGCTTCGCAGTCGCGAATGCGCGTGCGTTTATTTGCGCCCCCAGAGCGCAAACTCCGATAATACCGTTCTCTCTCTCTCTCTCTCTCTCTTTCGCACTCTCTTTCGCTGTCACGTCGGTACAGTCGAGGGCAAAGACAAAAATTAAGACATCGTAGAATTGTACTGCATTAGCGACTTTTTATTGAAAGACGACATTATCCGTGATAAGTGACTATGAGCACACTATCACGGAACTGCCACGTGCAAAAAATGGTTTCTTTGCTCGACCGGTAACAGCGTGAGCGGTCGGACACATACCAGAGATTAGTAGGGAGATGTACAACGCTCCCCTTTTCGGCGTGCCTCGCAAATGGCGCTAAATCGCGGCGGCGAGTTCGGGAGTATGATTTCGTGATCATCGCCTCTGTCGAGGTTGCAGATTCCCTTGTAGCCGCGCGAGTCCGTGATCACCGCTCAAGTCGGTATCGCAGTCAGCGAGAACGCGAATGGGTAGCTCGGTGGGGGGAAAGTCTCCGCCCCTCGCAAATCGCGCTCGCTCGACAGGCGAACGGAGCGAGGTTTTCCGTCCGATCGAGCTCGACATATATATGTGTGGCCGTACTGCGGATTGGAATATGCATTAAATGAATTCTAAAGTGAAAAACATGTATCGAGATGATTGTTTTCTCTCGGTTGCCCGTTTATGCCGAAAATGCGGGTTAAAAAAATTAACGACGAACCGCGTTGCAAAATAAAACGCCGAAACGACCGTGGAAGGTTCAAAAAGAAATCTTGAGCCTTTGCCGCGATCGTTTCCACATTTTTTTTCAACAGTAAACATTATGGATAAGGGTGTATCATAAATATTTCTCTATCTGCAATGGGCGTTGTGGCCGAGTTGGTAGCGTGGCGGATTAACGATGTTACGGTCCGGGTTCAATCCCCGGTGAATCAACTTTTTTTTTTCTTTACTTTATATTCAGAATTTTTTCGAACTTACTCTCGCTTTAGCTATTCTCGCATGTTCAGGCATTATTTATGACATTTAATTCGTATATGCTTAATAAAAAAAAACAAGACATTACTACCGGGGATCAGCGCAGCCAGATCGCGCGTAAAAGTTACCCCCTCTCTAGTCTGTTATACGGCAATCGCCCAATCATAGTAGCGCGTGTCCGTGAGCGACAACGCTTGGACATCTTCGGAAAGAGCCGAGCACGGTCGAAGTTTCTCGACTGCGCCTTCGGCAGCTACACCAACGCATGGACGCTGAGCACGTTCATGTGCGGCCAAGCCGAAACGAAGGCTTCGAGGGAAAAAGCAATCTGAGCACGACTCACGCGTGACGTCACCCGACGTCGCGCGCGAGGCTTTTAGATAATTTCAATGCTTATTTAGCTCTTGATTCTCTGCGTTATTAATGTATACAAAAAAATGTACCGCGCACTCTGATCGCTTATTTTTTTAGTTTATACGTTAATTTAAATATAATAATAAATCTAAATTACAACTTATTTATCTTATATAAAATTGTTTACGCTTTACTCACACCCGTCCTTATGCCAAATAAATTATAATTCATAAAAGTAAGCGGACATATATTTATATTCGTATTATTATATTAATTCTCATACTTTCATCAAGCGATAAAGCATTATCCCCAAAAAGAAGCCAATCATCCACCCGGCCGCGAAACGTAAGTACCAGAAAGTGCACATATTCTACAAGCGATGAAATGGTCCCGTTGGTAGCGTTCCTGGCTTCGGTCCGCAGGGGCCCGTGGTGCAAATTTTTCTCCAAATTTTTCATAATTTATCATATTTTAGTGATATTTGAGATTTTCGGAGAAAAAATTATTTAAAACAGATTCAATTTCTGGTCTATTTCCCAAAAACACTTTTTTTTCACTGAAAATTCATGATTTCTCATTTTTCTCCCGGAAATTTCTCTTTTTCCTATGACCTGAGTGAACGGCTGCGGACATATTCGGAGAGAAGTTAAAGATGAAAAGAAATGAGATTTTCGTTAAAAAAACTGATTATTATTTTTTTCCGGAAATTTTCCTTCTTCCTATTACCTGAGTGAACGGCTGCGAAGATATTCGGAGAAAATTTAAAGATGAAAAAATGAGATTTTCGTAAAGAAAACTTGTTCTTATTTTTTTTTCGGAACTTTTTCTTTTTCCTATTGAGTGAAAGGCTGCGGAGATATTCGGAGAAAAGTTATAGATGAAAAAGAATGAGATTTTCATAAAAAAAAACTTATTGCATTTTTTTATCCCTCATAATTCTGAGAAATAATGAATTTCCGAAATTTTTGCAAACATCATTTTCCTTAACGGGTAACTCTACTGTAACGGCCTGCCACGAAGCGTTTTAGACAAATAATACTTGGGGTAATTATTAAGCATATATTGAAGTATATTGCAAAAAAAATGTACGGGAAAATATTACAAATTAGCGACACTGCAGCAAATTCTTCCGAGGCATGTTGAACTTAAGGTGCTCTGCGGCACGTAGTATAACTTGTGCCAATTTTAATCTGGACGAAATAATTATTTTAAATTAAATCTAGATGAGTGTAGCTAGTGAACCACGTAGGGGATTTTAGAAATACTGATTTTTGAGTAATTGCCACGTATTTGACTAAAAATGTTCATTTAGACTTAATAAAACAAAAGTCTTTTTTTTAGATTAAAATTGGCACAGTTATACTGCGTGCCGCAGAGGTTCGACATGCTTCGGAAGAATTGCTGGAGTGTCGCCATTTTGTAATATTTTTGTATAAAAATTTCTAGCAATATACTTAAGTATATGCTCAATAAATACCGCAAGTGTTATTTGTTTATCACATTTTCTTCCGCCGAAAAAAATATTAAAAAATACGCTTCCTGTAAGGCCGTTACAGTGGTGTTACCCCTTACAGTCTTCATATAATTTCCGAGATTTTCCCGTGATCGTAATTAAAATGATAAAATATTCGAAGAAATTCGGAGAAACTCGGATGTTTGCGTAAAAATAATTGTCCGCAAAACTCCGAATTCTTCATATTTGTTCCAATTCATAGAAAAATTCGGAAAAATTTTCCGGAAAAAATCGGAGTTTTTCGGGAAAAAAAAATTGCACTAGGGGCGCGGGATCGTTCCCCGCGCTCAGTGGATTTAAAAAATTATTATTACTATTAATTCTTATTTGATTAGTTATTTTTATTAGTTATCATTATTATTTTAATTAGTTATCTTTTAGTGTCGAAAAATTTATCGCGCACTCTGATCGCTTATTTTATTAGTTTATATGTTAATTTAAATATAATAATAAATCTAAATTACAACTTATTTTACTTCTGAAATTTTTTTTGCGCTTTACTCACACCCGTCTTTATGCCAAAGAAATTGTAATTCATAAAAGTAAGCGGAAATTTATTTATTTTCGTATTATTATATTCTTTCTCATATACTTTCATCAAGCGATAAAGCATTATGATAATGCTTTATCGCTTGATGAAAGTATATGAGCGGAAATATATTTATATTCGTATTATTATATTCATTCAATAACTAATCAAATAAGAATTAATAGTAATAATAATTTTTTTAAAAGCACCCAGCGCGGGGAACGATCCCGCGCCCCTGCGGACCAAAGCCAGGAACGCTATCAACGGGACCACCTCATCGCTTGTAAATACGTGCACTTTCTGGTACCTTAGATTCGCGGCCGGATACATTATGATAATACTTTATCGCTTGATGAAAGTGTATGAGAATGAATATAATAATACGAATATATTTCCGCTTACTTTTATGAATTACAATTTCTTTGGCATAGGGACGGGTGTGAGTAAAGCGCAAAAAAAAATTCAGAAGTAAAATAAGTTGTAATTTAGATTTATTATTATATTTAAATAAACATATAAACTAATAAAATAAGCGATCAGAGTGCGCGATAAATTTTTCGACACTAAAAGATAACTAATTAAAATAATAATGATAACTAATAAAAATAACTAATCAAATAAGAAGTAATAGTAATAATAATTTTTTAAATCCACTGAGCGCGGGGAACGATCCCGCGCCTCTAGTGCAATTTTTTTTTCCGAAAAACTCCGATTTTTTCCGGAAAATTTTTCCGAATTTTTCTATGAATTGGAACAAATATGAAGAATTCGGAGTTTTGCGGACAATTATTTTTACGCAAACATCGGAGTTTCTCCGAATTTCTTCGAATATTTTATCATTTTAATTACGATCACGGGAAAATCTCGGAAATTATATGAAGACTGTAAGGGGTAACACCATTGTAACGGCCTTACAGGAAGCGTATTTTTTAATATTTTTTTCGGCGGAAGAAAATGTGATAAACAAATAACACTTGCGGTATTTATTGAGCATATACTTAAGTATATTGCTAGAAATTTTTATCCAAAAATATTACAAAATGGCAACACTCCAGCAATTCTTCCGAAGCATGTCGAACCTCTGCGGCACGCAGTATAACTGTGCCAATTTTAATCTAAAAAAAAGAATTTTGTTTTATTAATAGTACAGTCGTGCTGTATATTGGAATCGGATAAAATTAGAAGAAGGCTGGTTTTTTGACAGGTGATTTTGTGGGTGCCAGGGGTGCTAATGCCAAGTTTGCCTAAAAATCGGGGTGTAGGGTTTTTTTCTAGGGGATGAAGGGGTATAGGGGTCGATTGATGACAAACTACATCCCCCACGAGGTCGGCGCCATAAGACAAAATGTTCAGAAAAATCCGGGCTTTATTTTTGTCCACAGCGTCGAAGTCGGGGAAGTGCATTTTGGGGGTGAAAAAGTGGGGTGAAATTTTGAAAAATCAGTTTTAATTCAATAACTCTTTAGAAAAAATTCAGAAATTTTTTATTCAAATAGGAAAGTTGTAGCCCTTGAAAAGACGCGTCGATTGAGTATTTGATCATCCCTCTCCGATAATATCTTCAGCCCCATAAAAATGATGGATATATCAAAAAAAAATTGTTCATTGAATAACTCAAAAACAATCAATTTTTCGAGTATGGTTTAAATATACGAAATGTAGAAAATAACTTTCTCTACATTTTTGTTCCTATGGACCACCCTTGAATTTCGATTTTTCCAACCCCTCTCGGGGGTTGAAAATTCAAAATGAAATTCTGGGGAAACTATTGATCGTACGAATTCGCCGCCATGGAAAGATTTGTAGCTTGAACTCTCAGCTACATTCTTGTCCATAGCGTTAAAGACGTATCTCTTCATTTTCGATTTTAAAAAGTGGGGAGAACGTACCAAAAATCATTTTTTTGAGAATAACTGCTCGGGAATTTTTTTTTCGAAGTCTATTTAAATGAAACAGTTGTAGCTCTCAAAAATACGCGTCGATTGGGTATAAAGTTATCCCTCAACTCCAAAAGTAACACCCCCATAAAAAATGACGAAATACTCTGAAAATTTTGTTTTCGTGATTATTCAAAAATGGTCGATTTTACGGGTGCAGTTTGAATGTACGAATTTTACCATGTTTTCATCCCGTAACGAAAATAAAAATATTTTTATTTTTTGCCGGATAAGTTTTGAGTGTACGAAATTTGTCATTGGGGATAATTTGTTCATTGAACATTCAGCTCCAATTTTATTCATAAACTCAAACCCGCGAGGTTGATCCTTGGGGGGTGAACAATCAGGGTAAACAATCTTTGGTACAGTTATTTCGATAATTCCCTTATATCGATAATTTCGATATAACGGAACATCGATATAATACAGTTATATCGATAATTTCGATAATTCCGATAATAATAAATTAATTTATCCCCAATGACAAATTTCGTACACTCAAAACTTATCCGGCAAAAAATAAAAATATTTTTATTCTCGTTACGGGATGAAAACATGGTAAAATTCGAGGGTTGTTTATATGAACGAAAATGTAGGGAACATTAATCCCTACATTGCGTACATTCAAACTGCACCCGTAAAATCGACCATTTTTGAATAATCACGAAAACAAAATTTTCACAGTATTTCGTCATTTTTTATGGGGGGGGTTACTTTTGGAGTTGAGGAATTACTTTATACCCAATCGACGCGTATTTTTGAGAGCTACAACTGTTTCATTTAAATAGAGTTCGAAAAAAAAATTTCCGAGGAGTTATTCTCAAAAAACTGATTTTTGGTACGTTCTCCCCACTTTTTAAAATCGAAAATGAAGAGATACGTCTTTAACGCTATGGACAAGAATGTAGCTGAGAGTTCAAGCTACAAATCTTTCCATGGCGGCGAATTCGTACGATCAATAGTTTCCCCAGAATTTCATTTTGAATTTTCAACCCCCGAGAGGGGTTGGAAAAAGCGAAATTCAAGGGTGGTCCATAGGAACAAAAATGTAGAGAAAGTTATTTTCTACATTTCGTACATTTAAACCATACTCGAAAAATTGATTGTTTTTGAGTTATTCAATGAACAATTTTTTTTTGATATATCCATCATTTTTATGGGGCTGAAGATATTATCGGAGAGGGATGATCAAATACTCAATCGACGCGTCTTTTCAAGGGTTACAACTTTCCTATTTGAATAAAAATTTTCTGAATTTTTTCTAAAGAGTTATTGAATTGAAACTGATTTTTCAAAATTTCACCCCACTTTTTCACCCCCAAAATGCACTTCCCCGACTTCGACGCTGTGGACAAAAATAAAGCCCGGATTTTTCTGAACATTTTGTCTTATGGCGCCGACCTCGTGGGGGATGTAGTTTGGCATCAATCCACCCCTGTACCCCTTCATCCCCTAGAAAAAAACCCTACACCTCGATTTTTAGGCAAACTTGGCATTAGCACCCCTGGCACCCACAAAATCACCTGTAAAAAAACCAGCCTTCTTCTAATTTTCTCCTATTCCGGTGTTTTTCGACGACAGCACGACTGTACTATAAGTCTAAATGAACATTTTTAGTCAAATACGCGGCAATTACTCAAAAATCAGTATTTCTAAAATCCCCTACGTGGTTCACTAGCTACACTCATCTAGATTTAAATTAAAATAATTATTTCGTCCAGATTAAAATTGGCACAAGTTATACTACGTGCCGCAGAGCACCTTAAGTTCAACATGCCTCGGAAGAATTTGCTGCAGTGTCGCTAATTTGTAATATTTTCCCGTACATTTTTTTTGCAATATACTCAGTTTTTTTAACGAAAACCTCATTTCTTTTCATCTTTAACTTCTCTCCGAATATGTCCGCAGCCGTTCACTCAGGTCATAGGAAAAAGAGAAATTTCCGGGAAAAAAATGAGAAATCATGAATTTTCAGTGAAAAAAAAGTGTTTTTGGGAAATAGACCAGAACTTGAATCTGTTTTAAATAATTTTTTCTCCGAAAATCTCAAATATCACTAAAATATGATAAATTATGAAAAATTTGGAGAAAAATTTGCACCACGGGCCCCTGCGGACCGAAGCCAGGAACGCTACCAACGGGACCATTTCATCGCTTGTAGAATATGTGCACTTTCTGGTACTTACGTTTCGCGGCCGGGTGGATGATTGGCTTCTTTTTGGGGATAATGCTTTATCGCTTGATGAAAGTATGAGAATTAATATAATAATACGAATATAAATATATGTCCGCTTACTTTTATGAATTATAATTTATTTGGCATAAGGACGGGTGTGAGTAAAGCGTAAACAATTTTATATAAGATAAATAAGTTGTAATTTAGATTTATTATTATATTTAAATTAACGTATAAACTAAAAAAATAAGCGATCAGAGTGCGCGGTACATTTTTTTGTATACATTAATAACGCAGAGAATCAAGAGCTAAATAAGCATTGAAATTATCTAAAAGCCTCGCGCGCGACGTCGGGTGACGTCACGCGTGAGTCGTGCTCAGATTGCTTTTTCCCTCGAAGCCTTCGTTTCGGCTTGGCCGCACATGAACGTGCTCAGCGTCCATGCGTTGGTGTAGCTGCCGAAGGCGCAGTCGAGAAACTTCGACCGTGCTCGGCTCTTTCCGAAGATGTCCAAGCGTTGTCGCTCACGGACACGCGCTACTATGATTGGGCGATTGCCGTATAACAGACTAGAGAGGGGGTAACTTTTACGCGCGATCTGGCTGCGCTGATCCCCGGTAGTAATGTCTTGTTTTTTTTTATTAAGCATATACGAATTAAATATCATAAATAATGCCTGAACATGCGAGAATAGCTAAAGCGAGAGTAAGTTCGAAAAAATTCTGAATATAAAGTAAAGAAAAAAAAAAGTTGATTCACCGGGGATTGAACCCGGACCGTAACATCGTTAATCCGCCACGCTACCAACTCGGCCACAACGCCCATTGCAGATAAAGAAATATTTATGATACACCCTTATCCATAATGTTTACTGTTGAAAAAAAATGTGGAAACGATCGCGGCAAAGGCTCAAGATTTCTTTTTGAACCTTCCACGGTCGTTTCGGCGTTTTATTTTGCAACGCGGTTCGTCGTTAATTTTTTTAACCCGCATTTTCGGCATAAACGGGCAACGGAGAGAAAACAATCATCTCGATACATGTTTTTCACTTTAGAATTCATTTAATGCATATTCCAATCCGCAGTACGGCCACACATATATATGTCGAGCTCGATCGGACGGAAAACCTCGCTCCGTTCGCCTGTCGAGCGAGCGCGATTTGCGAGGGGCGGAGACTTTCCCCCCACCGAGCTACCCATTCGCGTTCTCGCTGACTGCGATACCGACTTGAGCGGTGATCACGGACTCGCGCGGCTACAAGGGAATCTGCAACCTCGACAGAGGCGATGATCACGAAATCATACTCCCGAACTCGCCGCCGCGATTTAGCGCCATTTGCGAGGCACGCCGAAAAGGGGAGCGTTGTACATCTCCCTACTAATCTCTGATCTCTGCACATACTTTTTTAAGGCAGTCCTATCGCTTTACACTAGTCATACCACTGATCATACTTGAGACTTGTACAATTTATATTTTTAACATATGCAAAAAAAATAATTCGTAATAACTAAGATTTTCCACGTGTAAACTGTTGAATGAATGTTCACATTTAATTCGAAAAATGAAAAAATAGTTATTCCAACGATTCACGCAGTACCTCTAGGTTTGATATTTGGCAATATTGGTTCTATCTCCATCTCATTTTACTCAACCAGGCGAGTTTTAACCTCCATGCTTTTCAACGCGATCTGTCAAAACAATGCCAGGTGCGGGAAATATAAAGCATTGTATTCGGGCCACGACTGGTAAAACGCGTGGAAAATTTGTATCGGCGAAATATGTCGGTTAAAAATGAACTATGTGTGGAAATTCGAATGAGAGAGATGAGGTTAGGACTACAGTCAGCTGTTGCCTTGCTGTCACGTCTCTTTATCGTAGCAAGTGGTAATAAATCCAATACCGGAAGTTCAAATTAAACTTGACATTACATAAAAATTAGGTCAATAAGCGTTATTTTTTCTAAGAGCATTGGGTTACTACAAGTGTTAAGTATGTAAATCTGATTATTTTTAAGAATCTGACGGATTTCCACTATTATATACGCTTTTGTAGCGACCGGAAATTGGGTTTTTGTATGTCGTCTCGGAATTCCTTCACAAAAATACGCAATTTTACTATTTTTTTCTCTGTAATTAGGTCGATAACCGACCCTGAAATGTTACCGAGATGATTATTAATATATTTAGCGAAACTCGAAAAAAAAATGAAAATCCTATGGATTGAAGCCTGGCGATAGAACTACTTTAAGCGCTTACACCTAGGTGATTTTTTTTAAATATCTATTTTTAGTCCTTAACGGATTCGGAAAATGTAACATTTCCAAAATATTCTCTGAAAATTTCAAGCCGTTCCGTTTTCAAAATTGAGGGAGTAATGGACGTTTATAGGTAGGTTCCGCGAACCGGCGAACTTTAAACGCGTTTTTCTCAAAATGACACAAAATCGGTGACCACGATATCTCAAAAATCACTGTACTTCGAATTTTACAAGATTTTTTTTACTTATAAAAAATCAGTGCTTGAACGAAGGAATTTTTTTCGATGCATAGTTTTTTTGTCAACGAAAATGGCGCGTTTTTTTCACTGAGAATCGATACTTTCACTGTAAACTGCGGCAATTTAGTAAAAAATCAATATTTGGATAAATCCTTCGTTCAAACAGTAGATAATTTCATGCAAAAACTAAATACGATCTTTACTGTAATAAAATCGAAAACTGTGCAGGTTTACCCAAAAAAAATTTACGAAAATTCCTCTTTTTTCCGGCCCCGACTTAGGTGTAACCCGTTAACCGGCAGTGTGGCACTTTTAAAAAATCGATTTTTTTGCCTTTTTCGACAGTTTATACTTTCAAGAATATCCTGTAAAAATTTCAAGGCCGTATCTCTAATCATTTTATCTTGCAAAAATCGATAGTTATATCTTTAAACGCGTTTTTCTTGAAATGAGATTCTTCAAATTTGCTGACATCGTAACTCAAAGAGCAATTATCCGATTGACTTGACATTTGAACTGAGTACTCTTGAATATATTTACTCTACAATGACGTAGGATATTTTTGATTGGATGAAAATTGACGATTTTGCATTGGAAAAAACGACCATTTTATAGGCAAGAAAACAGACTTTTTTTCATAACCACGCCATTTTGTTAGATTTTGACATTTTTCGAAAATCCTACGTCATTGTACAGAAAATACCTTCCAGTTTAACGACATTTTTTCTTTTTTCGGTTTCAGCTACTCAATCGGCCGGAATCATGTCAGCAGTGGAATAACTTTTTCATTGGTGCCTCCGAAGGCAGCGCATAAATCGCTTGGATCTCAATATTTTTCCATGAAAAAATTATGTAATATAGATCAAATGTAGCCAAATATATTCTTAATTTTCCGAAACATTTAATTGAGTACTTTTCTTCCAAAAAATTCCCGAAAATCACCCGAATGTTCAGCGTTCACACTGGTATAACCCCTTAATGCTGATGTTGAATTTTTCACATATAGGTTGTCTCAAAATGACCTGACATTTTTATTTATTAATAAAACGTTAATTTATTTGAAAGGTACGAATATTTTTTATTTAATATAAAGTACAAATATGGAGGTTATGTGTGGAACACGATATCCGATAAATGGCCGCCTCGTCCCTGTTTCCAAACGTTCACTCTTTTGACGAAATTTTCAATGACATTTTGGCATAATTACGAACTAATTTCATTAACGGTGCGTCCAATTGCTTCCTCGAGCTCTGGGATGGTATGTGAGTCATAGGCATACACTTTTCCTTTCAGAAAAGCCCAAAGAAAGAAGTCCAATAGCGTCAAATTGCACGATCTTGGTGGCCAATTGACATGGCCGCGGCGCGAGATATTGGGAGTACAACTTTGCAGTGACCGTTTTTTTTTCAAAAGTTTAAGGCTTTATTATAAAAAAGTGGCTACATATTTTTTAATCAAAGTACTGCCCGTCGCTAGCTACGACCTCGGCCCATCTTTCAGGTAGCATTCGAATCCCGCGTCGATAAAAGTCTTGGTCCTTGGAGGCAATCCAGGAATCGACCCAATTTTTGACTTCTTCGTAAGTACCGAAGTACTGGTCAGCCAAATCGTGTGCCATTGACCGGAACAAGTGATAGTCGGAAGGGGCAATGTCTGGAGAGTACGGCGGGTGGGATAAAACCTCCCATTTCAGCGTTTCCAAGTACTTTTTCACGACATTTGCAACATGGGGTCGGGCATTGTCATGCTGCAGTATCACCTTGTCATGTCTTTCGTTGAATTGTGGCCGTTTCTCTTTGAGTGCCTTACTCAAGCGCATCAACTGACGTCGGTAGAGTTCCCCTGTGATGGTTTCGGATGGTTTGAGCAGCTCATAGTACACAACGCCCAGCTGGTCCCACCAGATACACAGCATCACTTTGGATCCGTGAATATTTGGTTTGGGCGTCGATGACGGAATATGACCAGGCAGTCCCCATGATTTTCGGCGTTTAGGATTATCGGAGTAAACCCACTTTTCATCTCCAGTCACAATCCGGTGCAAAAATCCCTTCCTTTGTTGTCTTTGGAGCAGTTCCCGCAAATGCTGAGAATTCGGCTCGTAGGTTGCCATGTTTGAGTGCCAATAACTTTATAATGCATACACGTATCCGTTAGCTTTTTTAAATTGTTTACATTGGCAGAGCCTCTAGTTTAAAATGCCACTTTTTTTATTGAGCTAGGGCCACTACTTCGGCCGCAGTGGCTCTCTAAGTAAAACGGTCACTGCAAAGTTGTACTCCTAATAACACGACCATGAAACTTCGTCTGCAATAACCGCATTTTTTCGCCCGCAGCAGCCCCCTGACACTGGCCTACTATTCCTATACGATAAACGAAAAAGCGTTTTGTCTTGGCATTTTAGTTCTTGAAATCGCCACTACCTAGCGTTGGCTGTTGTGTGACAGCCTTCGGTTCTAAATACTCCGATGAGCTGAACGATTCGATCCTTTCGTGGCTCTCGCCTGTTATCCTTATGCCGACATTATTTATTGCGTTCAAATGGAAAATCATTAGAACGGAAAATCATTCCAAATATATCAATAGACTTTCGTTCATGTAAGATATTCGAAACACCGGCGCAACATACATATATATGCATGACCGTCACGCGACTACTAGCGCCACAGTGCGGCAAGGACATTTTCGCATTGGCGCATCAGGTTGCGCCATCTTGTTGAAAGAATATGTCTTCCAAGTCCATGCCGTTTATGCCATTTATGGGATATTGTGTTCCCGACATAACCTCCTTGTTTGTACCTTGTATTAAAATAAAAATATCCGTACTTTTCAAACAAACAATGCGTTTTATTAATAAATTAAAATGTCCGGTCACTTCGAGACACCCTTTATCTTGCACTGCGCGTAGATTCCAAAAGAATATTTATTAAGTCTTTTTATCACATTGACCGTTGACCTTCTATGAAAAACGAATTTTCCGCACTGCAATAAACCGAAAGAGTATTTCGACTTCACTTTCGCTAGCGATCGCCCCGAAACGCATAGTTGCCACATTTTTATGAGTTTTTTTTCTTTCAACGTGTCACCTTTCACTAAGATTAAAGGAAGCAGGATTAGAACGCCGCTGAAGAAAGAAAAGGATGCATTATTTTTATCATCATTTTAATGATATTCTTCATTTCATACAAATTAAGTGGGGGAGTTATAATACAAACTTAAAATATATACATCAATATCTTGTGAAACATTTCGAT
>OZ023318.1:40325806-40385029 GCA_964007375.1 Ophion obscuratus
CAATTTTGAGGTTATGGCCGGATTTTATTAAAAATATTTCGGGAGCTAATAGAGGTTCGCTCGAAAACCGCGAAGAATGAAAATTAAAAAGATTGCACGTAGTACAGACAAGTCTGGCTTTCTTTGCCAACTCCTCATTTGTCAGTCAGTCGTCACGATTCCGAATTTCAAGAAAAACAAAGAAGAAAAAGAAGTAGATTCGTCTGCTCGTTGCCGGCTCCAACTCCCAAAGAATTATTTACATTTCGACGACGAATAATCGTAACCTCGAAGCCTGGCAGGCGACCCTCGCAATATCGCTGGAGCCTCCACGCGGAGATACGCAGAAGTAGACTTTATATCTTAAAGTTCACGCGGCTCGTGGACGTGCGCATTTTATCCTGTCGTTAATCGCGCCAGTCTAGTCAATTTGAGTCAACGTTTGCGACCGTCTAGTGTATATTTTCGGCACAAAGGAAATAAGAACGGAACTTTACTCCGAGGAAGAACAAAGGAAGAGAAAAAAAAGAAGATCTTCATGTCCCAATGTACGTGTATATGCGTCTGTACGAGTCGGATATATCGAGCAGCAGTCCTCGCCTCGTTATTTTCAAATTCATTCGTTTGCGCTTCCACCCTCTTCATCTTTCGCCTTCTCGTCGACATAATGACCATATTTTCTTCTTCTCGATTATTCTCTACGGCAGTTAGCCTTTTATTTCATTCATTGATAATATAATCTTTATTTTTTTTTTTCGTTTTTGCTGTTGATTGTTACTTTAATGAATATAACATATATAGATAATAATTGCAATTACAACTATATGTATAATGAATATACGAGCCTTTGTCAGGGGAGCAATGCAGTCGTCGTCGATACAAGAGTTTTCAATATACACTTTTCATATGTTTGCCGCTTGTTCCTATATATATATATATATATATATATATATATATAGGTTCTAGACAAAATAAAGTACGCAAATGACAGAGCTAAGTAAATGTCGCGGTGCACTCATTTCGCCCAATGCAATATATATATATATATATATATTGTTGGCTTTTTTTCGATACTTTTTGTTTGTTTTGTATTTTTTTTTCCTTTCATTTTTCGACCGAGTTTTAGCTTTTGTTGTTTTTCGTTCATCCCGTGATATTTCACGTTGAATAATATTCCTAATCACCGCTTTTCCGCCAAGAGTCCATCAAGGCTCACTTCGTTTCTTCATACGCATACGCACGCACCGCACGTACGCAAATAATACACGCATTCAATTATCGTAACACGCGCGCACTTAAAAAATAGTAAACAGGTAACTAACACGACGAGTTATGGTTTCCTCTTTTTTCTCTTTTTTTTACTGCCTTTCCTCCTGTCCTCTATTTCTCGTATCATTGTGTTTATCGCGTTTTATCTCTCTCTCTCTCTCTCTCTCTCTCTCTCTCTCTCTCTCTCTCTCTCTCTCTCTCTCTCTCTCTCTCTCTCTCTCTCTCTCTCTCTCTCTCTCTCTCTCTCTCTCTCTCTCTCTCTCTCTCGCTCGCTCTCTCTCTCTCTCACTTTGTTTCTTTTCGTATTCTCCGGGGCGACTATTTTGCGTTGACTCATTGTGACGATTTTTATCTCGTCTTTTTCTTTCTCTCTCTCTGCCTCGTTGTTTATATTTGTTATTCTTTCCCACGCACACACACATAAGTATTAAAATTCTTTAAAGCATAATTCCTCCTTACTTTGGCTCGATCGCGTACGAAGTAAAAACTTAACCAACAACAAAAAAGAAAGTTCGAGGTCTGAGCGAGCTTGGGCGAACGAGCAACGCGATAGCCTAACGGCAATTCCGCTGGACGTGCACTTCTGTTATTTATCCCTCTTTTTTATCCCTCTTATTTCTGTTATGAGATTTTTTTCAGACTCGTTGTTCGGGTTCGTTCGAAACATCTTCCTGCTCTGTTATTGTTGTCACACAGTCGAATGAGACGGAAATATTAGTTTTATTGTTTATGTCAACGATAAGAGAGAGAGAGAGATAGAGTAAGCGAGCGAGAGAGATAGAACGCGAAGCGACAGATCGGAAAAAACCAACCGGTGGATAGAGTAATCATTTACGTGAGATGGACTAAGGCGGGGGTGCAAAAGTGCGAGAAAATGTAAAATTGGACACGTCCAAAGCAGCGTGGGAAATCCTGTATACACGTATTACAGCTATCGTTTTCGATAACACAGAGTCCATAGAAGCTGCGCGACACGAGGATGCGAATGTACAGGGTTTCCTGTTACGAATGGATAATACTGCAATCGTTGATAGGTCAGATCGTGTCCTACTGTATGCTGGAATTTCGGTTTAGTAAAATTCCCCACGGTTTTCGAGATAAAAATAATCTGCTTTTGGTTTTTCGCATGCCATTTCTACAAATGATACCTTTTTTTGACCGGGTTTAAAAAAAATACTCTTGGCTATTTGTTTTATCATAAATGTTAAGGAAACTTTACGAAAAAAGATCTTGTGCAGCATTTTCGGAGTCGGGTTGAAATTCCGAACTTTGAATGATCAGAACGCTCAAAATTCCGAAAATATATTACCCCGAAGGATCAAAATTCCGAAAGAATTTTACACGAAAGACCAAAACACCGAAAATCTTAACACCGTCAAAATAATTCAGCTATGGAAGTTTTAAAAGTTTTAAAATTTTCAATATATCGACGAATTATTTCAAGTATTTTTTTTATTAAGAAGTGATTTTACGTCAATTTTGAAATTTGTCTAGACAATGTTATACGTTCTGCATCATTTACAGTCAACTGTGTAGACTTTCGCTGGCATAATATTGACGCACCTTGTAACTTCGGCACATTAAAATTAGGAATTTTAAACCGTCGGCGCATTCAAAGTTCACAGTTGACGCATTCAAAGTACACAGTTGACTGCAAATGATGTAGAACGTATAACATTGTTTAGACAAATTTCAAAATTGACGCAAAATCACTTCTTAATATAAAAAAATTCTTGAAATAATTCGTCGATTTCGTGAAAATTTTGAAACTTTTAAAACTTCCATAGCCGAATTATTTTGACAGTGTTAAGATTTTCGGAGTTTTGGTCTTTCGTGTAAAATTCTTTCGGAGTTTTGAGAGTTCTGACCATTCAAAATTCGGAATTTCAACCCGGCCCCATCTTGAATTTCGGAACATTGAAATTCGGAATTATTCGCATTTTCGCATTTCATACAAGCCAATTCGAGCATCTGACTGTGATAGCCTGCGGTGTAAAAAAAAACGTACTACGCACATCGTGCCAATTACTTCAAAAAGTTGCTCCGTTATTGTCGATTCATATCATTTATAGAAATGGTACGCGAAAAACCAAAAGTAGATGATGTTTTTAACCCTTAATAGTCATACTGAATCCACGGGACCCAGGCCCTTTTTTGACCTGGAATACTGCTCACTAAAATCGATAATTTGGTTTTGTGGCGCTATCTAACGATAGTTTGGATCTTCAACTTCGCTACCTTGGTCTTCACTCTAAACCGCACCTGCGTTGGATAAAATAAATATACTTTTTTGAAAGTCCACAGAAACCGCTATGTCTATTCCAAAGTACATTTTTTCCAAATTATAAAACCATTTTTTTTCAATAATTACAAGAGTTACAGAATTTTTTGTAAAAAAGTCATTTTTCACGATTTTTTTTGCATATTTAAAATTTAATTTTTGACTTCTAACCAATTCCCTTGTATTAAACAAGGTTCAAATTATACCTCGCAATTTTTTCATATCGCTCAATGCATTATTTCATTATTTATAACAATTTAAAAACGCCTGGGTCCCATGGACCCAGTATGACTATAACGTGATTCTAGCTAAGCGTGAGTACCAAGGGTTGGATAACACAAAGCCGAAAATCTCGAAAACCGTGGGACTTTTGCTAAACTGAAATCCAGCATATAGTCTAACATGATCCGACCCATCGACAGTTGCAGGATTATCCATTCATTACAAGACACCCCGTATATATATATAACGCTGAGAGGAAAACGAAAGATTAATAATATACACAAATATACATGCATGTACACGTATCATCGTATGTAATAGTAGCATCACAGTCAAAAGTAATAGTAAAACAGTAACGAGTATGTGGTTCTTTTTTTTTAAATCTTTGCATCAGTTGTATATTCTAGGGAAGAAACTAAAATGGAAAAGCCGTACACGTGGACTTTTAACTCGGTTTTCCTTTTTTTTTTCTCAACCGTTGAGTTCATTAGCCCGTGGGTAAAAGTGAAGCACGTGAGCTTCGAGTAGACGACAAAATTTTCTTTCGTTCAACCACATTTTCCCTCTTCCCGGACTACTGCATTTTTACGGGTTGCCATAGAATCGTGAAAATGGATCGTTGAGTTGCAATTAAAAAAAAAAAAAACGTTCCCAAACGCATCCGTGTCACGTGAAAAATAAATACGATGGTCAATTTACTTCGAAGTAGAAAAGTGTGTGTGCCGATTCACAAAGGAACTTTTGATCTTTCATTTTGATCTTGTATTTTCACTAATTTTTTAAATCTTTCATTTTCTCTTGTGTCGCTGTGAGGATGCCGTTGAATTTTGTATCGTTGAACTACAACGGAAATTCTTCTTGATTTTTTCATTTCTGTATTTTTATTATTATCGAAAATCTATTGTAGTTTTTGGGTATGCATAATCAATGATTCTCAAGAATGTTCAGTGACTTTCGTAGCTCAAACGTGCCAAAAAAACGAGTATATGAGAAGAAAAAAAAGTTCGTTGCATTCCAACGATGCAAACTTTAGGATCATTGCAGCGATAGGCCGATCAATGAACTTCATCCAGTCCATCCAAAGACGAATCGGCCTGTCCGATATCCCGATGATCCATTAAAATCTTTAGGAATTTTGATTGAAATGTTAATTCAAAGGAAGGCTTAGCGCGATTCTCATTGATTTTTCCAACACGATTTTAAACAACTATTAGGTGCGCAAAAGGAATTTCTCGCTTCGTCCTGTAGAGTTAATAATTTATTTACAAAAGTGCAAGCAAGATTTCGACGAATAAAATTGTCTCGGTTATTTTCCATCCCAAAATTATGGAGACTGACGAAAATCTTGTTTGTCCTTTTATAAATTGTCATTTCATTTGAAACGAAAGAGGAAGGAATTGATTTGTATACTTGATACAATAGTTGATTTCCGTGACTACGTCGGACGAAGCGTCTCTGAAGGAGTATACATAAGTACGTAATATAGTACGGAATTGTGCACGAGATTAACGATCTACCAAGTGTGTGATATGTACATAGCATAAGTAAGGCCGCGTATGTATTATTATGTAATCAGCAGTACTGCCCCATTTCCAAAAATCGCGACACAAATTCGTATAAAAAAAAAAAACTAATGGATCGGCATATGACTATCGAGTGTCAGATTATTCCGGCGTAGCGACGCGCGGCCCAACTACGGTCCTTCCTCGTAAGATTCCCTCCCTTTTCCGGCGAGGTAAAAAAAAAGGTTTTCGAAACTCGCGACGCGATTATTCCCGAAAATTGCAAAATCCGAGAAAGCAATTTGTCCCAAAATGCTTTCCGTTCTCTTAGAGTCTAAAGGTCGGAAAGATATGTGACGGAAGAGCCCACAGAAAGAAGCGTGTATACAGGACATCGTGTACGAGACGCAGGCATAGAGAGGCAGAGAAAGGTTGGAGAAAGCGAGAGAGGGAAGAAAAAAAAAGAATATCGTCTCTTTTCCAAGGATCGTCATTCCCATAACGTTTTTTTTTGTTTCCCGTACGACTTTCATTTATACAAATTTATCTATAACACGTAAAATTTCATTAAAAAATTCATCTATATAATTCATTCGATTTTATCTTCGTTAAATGAGCTACGCGCATTTGGCATGTCAGCGCGATCATAGGGACGAAAAGTTGGACTCTGTGTGCAACCGCAACTTCAGCCTCATCACCTCGATTCTTCTTCGTCAAACTCCGTCCGTGACAGTCTCTTATCTTTCTTTCATTCGTTTTACTTTTAATTAAAGATGGATAGCACGATTTGGCGAGTGACGCGATTGTCTTGCCCGAAAGACTTTCACATAGGAGGGTTAGAAAACATTCGAGGATAAAAAAAAAGTACGAAACGAACGTACAGTGGCGACTTTCGTTTCGTCGCGACGCGAGCGCCCTCGCGCTTCGATATATGTATTTCGTCCAACGTACACAAGCGTCCATCTTAGTTTTCCAACGAGTTTGCCGTTTTTTTCCTCTCACCTCCGCTCCGTATCTTTTTCCTTAATATCGTTTATACATTTTATACGTTTATATAATATGTATAATAAAGTCGTAATTCTTGCTTCGCTACGATTGGCACTTGATTCTTCTGCTTTATTTTTCCCCCTTTCTTTTTATTTGCTCATCCTCGCGGAACATGAACGCGACCGTGGAGCTTCCACGGGTACACACAAATTTTTCTAACGTGTACGCGAAGTACTCGACGGTGCTCCATCCACGTCCTGTCGATTATATCGTGGCCCTGCACGTCTTTTATTTTTTCTTTTTTTTTTTACCGATGCGCGAACAATAATTGTTTTATCGATCGCGAACTCGTGTGTGCGCGCTTCTTCGCAGCGAGTAAACCCTCTTGTGTCCTTGCTCGTTATATATATGTACACACTCTCTCACACACACACACGCGCGCATATATGTATATACGTACATCCTTCTTTCTTCCTTCCCCCTATCGTATTCTTCGCGATAACCTAAAAATCCATCGCGAACACAATCGCACACGCGTGATTGCAATTACAATGCAGATGGCGCGCAAATCGCGATCCTACGAAAAGCGCACTTTCCTTCCCTCGTATCCCCTTTTTTCGTCTTTTTACCTCGCGAATGTACACGTGTTATATTTACTTTAATCGACCTATGGACCCTCGCCTGCGTTTCGATACCTTTGAATCCCCCCTTCGCCCTTCCTACATCTCTACTTTCGAGCCATCCTGGCCTTGGCACTATTCTCTTTCTCCCAAACTCCGTTAGAAATAACGTTGCTTTCCGCACCAGTTGAATTCGATTAGCGAGCAATTTCGTACACACGATTCTTCTGCGTACGGGTCGAGCGTTTCGCAAATGGGAAACGAGAAGATGATAATAAGAAGAAAAACGATATTGGTATGGTAACTAAAAACACTTTCGAGCGATAATTAAGCAAAAAACGATAAATCCGACTCTGTATTCCCGCGGCGAGTAAAACGATCGACGTGGCACAAAGACTCGTATACGAACGCCGTGGCCCTCATTTTCATTACCTCGGAAGAACAGGGACTTGCAAATGTTTTGATTCGTTGTAAATAGTTTCGTTCTCTCGTTTTCTTTTACGTGGAAGAAAATATGTAGGAAACAATAGATTGTATTAAACAAATATGCGAGTTACTCTTATCCGACGAGAGCATCGCACCGGTCTCCATTTTTTTTCTCCCGATTTCGATACGTTCGATTTGTCTCTCACTGGGACGCAATGACATCGCGTAGACAACGTGGACATTTGCGACAGCCGAAGACTCGTTTTTAACAGCACAAAAGACAGAAAAAGAAAACAACGACAACTACCTTCCTCCCGTTGACTTTATGTTCACTTTACGACCACTTGCTTCACGACCGAATCCATGTGCCAGGCATTTCATTTTCATTCGTCCAATCATTTTACTCCATTCCAAACTTTCGTCGTCCAGCACGACGCACAATACGCATGATATAAATACACGCACGCACGCACTCAGGCACACACGCACACACGTACACGTGTACATATACGTAATATATGTATACTTCTATGTACACGTGCATGGGTGGATTTATATGTACACATATATCGTTTCTCTCGTTCCTTAAGAACTGTCGTGGCGCGCGCGCGCGCGCACTGAAAACCCTGTCGTTTTCGAAAACAAATCAAGTGTTTAATTGAGCGGAGTGTCGGGATCGTCGGGAACGAAAAGTTTTTTTAACGAACGCGCCTAGAGAACACGGTTATAAATTGCCATAATCAATCTCGACGTGGATGCAGCGATACACTATATATATATATATATATATATATATATATATAGTGTTGCAATATAATCCAATAATAATAATGATACTAATAACATCTGGCCGTCTAAACAAAATTAACACTAAAGAAAAAAAATAAAGAGGAAACGTAAACGCATCGTTGTGCCGTATTTTTTAATCATCATAATTGTAATAATATTAATAATAATATGCTAAAATTTCAGTAACGCGATAACATTTGAAGAAAAAAAAAACAAAAAAAAAAGAGGTCGATACCGTTGCTTCAATCGATAATTCATTCGTTTATGGACCTCGTGTTCGTCGCGTGTCATAGCCCGCAGTTATATGCACAGAGTCAGGGATCGGCACCATTCGAATGTAAAGCAATTATTTATTTCAAACGTAATAAATAATAATCGTACGGAAATGAAAGTTTGGCCGGTTGTTGTTTCTCCCTTTGCTCGTAGCAACCAATTCCGTAGCAATGCACAACAATATCTTTCGTGGTTGTTTTTTTTTTTTTCAGAGGTAACAAAGATACGATAGTTGGTTTGAAACGCTTGGCGTTGGTTTGCAACGCTCGATTCCGAATTATGCCGATCTCTGATCGTGAGGGACGCTCGCGGAATGAATCTGAAGAAGCGTCGAGTGTCGAACGGGCACGCTCTTTGCACAACCCTTTTTCACACGTACGTCAACGTCCATCGAGAAGAAGTGAGAAAGAGAGAGAGAGAGAGAGAGATAGAAAGGAGATGTGGAGACAGCAGATCGAGAAAAAGAGAAAGACAAGAGCGAGAGAGAACGAGAGACTTTTGTATCAATTTTACCATGTCTCAATTCGCAGACAATGAGAAACTAATTTTCATGCATTTGTCCATAAGTCACGTGGCGCGCAAAGTGACTCGACACCATTAACCGACAAAGCCCCCGAGAAATTTTTCCAAACCAACCAAGACTGCAAACAAAATACGAATTTATTGTCCCGTCGACGCTCTCGTTTTTCTTCGTTCCCTCGTTTAAAATCTCCCGCCGAATTTTTCTTATCCCCATTTATCCGCTTTTTTTTTAAATCTATTGGTCACGGAACTGCAAATCACGATATATACAACGAAGAAGACTGTAAAGGAGTATGCGTCGACTGTTATCTCGAGCTGGTGAGCAAGAGCCGGTGGAAGAGTTCGTGGTGACGATCGATCGACGATCGAACGTGTTTTGTCGACATCCGAGGAAGGGGCCGGGGGAGAAGAAATTCATTGCAGAACGCGAAAATAAGAGAGGAACGAAGGGAGAAAAGAAAAATCGAAAGAACAGATCGAAGTAGCACACGCCGAGAAATTTGGCACCGCGAATCTAGATCGCTCGTAATCGACCGCGTGTTACGCGAAAGCGTTGCGATACGAAAAAAAAAAACAAACAAAAAAAAACAACGCCCGACGATATTCTCATTCGCGATTGGCATGTTCCATGACAATATATGGATTTGTTTCGCGCATTCCTCTCACTTTTCGCCCACGGGAACTCGCTATAATTCTCGACTAACTACCTGAACAGTAATACAATTAGAGTAATAGGATTAATAATATGGATAATAATATTAATATAATAATAATAATAATAATAATAATAATAATAATTACAAGAACAAAGTATATCTTTAAAAAGCGAAACGTCGCGGTACGCCTGGCTGTACACCATCATGGCCGGACGATCACGTACCTTCCGACCACGATCATTTATAACTAATACACCTGTCTTGATATTTTTACTAACGTCGATCGTCATTTTCGTTTTCTTGTATTTTTTTTTTTGCTTTTTCTTACTCTCGTCTTTTGCTAAATTATTCGCCGCTTTAGCGACTAGGATGGCTGCAGCCTCCTCTTCTTTTTTCCCTTTCTTTTATATCTTTATCGTTGATAATAATTGTTCAGTAACTGTTCGAACGCTTACGTTAGAAAAAAAAAAAAAAAAACAAAAAACAAAAAATGTACACTGCAATTCTCGGACACATCGCACGCGCCACGTGTCTCACACCGTAAACGAATAATCTTCGAAGAATTGTCGCGGGCACTCGCAGACGCGTATCTCTATTTAGGCATTGGCTCGATCGAAGCTTTTTTCGTCTCCTCTTTTCTCGTTTAATCATGAAGCTCTGGACGTTTCTACTTTCGTTTATTCGCAACCATCCCATTATGTGTTTCTCACTCTTGCTCTTCCCTTACGAATGACGAGCGCGCGTTTTTCGTTTTGCGATGTGACCATGGGGGGTGAAAATCATCGTATTCCATTTACGTCTCGGAAAAGAGGAAATAAGCGTGTCCGATTTCACGATGACGTCCGTTTCACGATGACACGGGAAACTGAAGAAGGTGAATAATTGTACTCGGCATGCGTCAGGTTGTAACAATTTTCGCAATTTTAGCAAAAGGAACAATTTAAAGTACTCGATGTTTGGATCTTTCTCGAGATGTAAATGGACAAGCCTCGCTAATCATCGAGGGGAAGCTGCGATTGCAGATCGTGTCTAATCGTAAATGTTTCGAAACCGCAACGCTCGTCATTCCTGTCTCTCTCTCTCTCTCTCTCTCTCTGGCTCCCTCTCTTTTTCATTCTCGAGATTTCCGATACGACAAAACTCCGTGAGAATATACAACTTTTCGATATCTCGCGCAAACGAACCAGCGCGATTTTTGGCCAGCGAAACAATTCGAATGTACTTAATTTCTTCAAAAGCCTCCTCCCTCGCTTCGATCAGTTTTTTGTTTCTCGTCTTTCAAGTCAACAAGTAAAAGTGCTTGTCGACGCACACGGTAACGCGTAAAACTTGGACCCTCATCGTACACGCATCAACTATATACTTTGTTTTGTTTTTCTTCGTTCATTCGTTTTCCCTCTCGTTTACTTTTCAACTGGACGACACACTTGGACGTGCGTACTGTGTAATGAAGTTATATAAAGCTTACTACGTTTTCTTAGTGTTTCATAGATTTGTTTTTTCTCGCGCTTTCCTTTTCCTCTCATCTTAATTCCCGTTTCTTCCGCATCACTGGACAGTCTTGGACGTTTCCGCGGCATATAATCGAAAATCTTTTCTTCGCGCGTGTGTATTTTTTCGTTTCTTTTTTCGTACCGTGCACACACACACACACACACGAGGCGTCGGATTTATCGCCCGAAATATTTGTATCCAGGCCCCGACGTCAATGGGTCAATGGAGACGCCATTCGAGAAGGACGGTAGCCTCGACGGAGGATCCCCCTTTTATGTCCGGCCTCTTGAAGGTCCGCCCGGGAGCGCACCGGAACTCGAGCGTGAGACAAGGTCGGGATCGAGGCGCTCCGGACACGGAGAGTCGTCGTTTTCAACGAGAGATCCCATGAACGATGTGAAACCGATAGGTTCGAATTTTATCTTTTGTTTCTTGTTTGTTGTTGTTGCTTGTTTTTTTTTTCTTGTCTTTTTTTTTGTTTTGCGTGTCGTTTCGCTCCGTTTAACCTTGGAGCTTGCCGACAAGACGAAGATATTGGAAAAGAGCGAGCGACATCGGGAGAAGGGCATTTGCGAGCGACACGAGGCACAGGACGATAGGCTGCCTTTTGAGTTTGTGTCAGTATCGCAAGCTTCCGCTATTCTCGACGTCGACAACGCCATTCCTAACGCATATTTTATCCGTTCCACCGTTACCTGCGGAATTCTTCGTGTCGTATTCGTGGACCAGCCGCTTGAGATGACTCAACTTCTCGTGGAGATAGTCGAATCGTTTTTTCGTCTCCGTGTGAACCGGATCGCTCTTCGTCTCGTTGTACTCCTGCCATATCTGTAGCTCAATTTCCTATAGAATCAACGAGCAGAAAAATACGCGTTTAAAATAATTCCACGGGGATCCGCGTCTTTGGGGAAATCGATTAGCTCGCGGTCCTTCAGACGCGAAAGCTTTTTGGGTCTTTTTTCGCTTCTTACCTCGATCTTTTCCCGATTTCCGCCTTTGATCTCTCTCCGTCGTCGTTCCTCCAATTGGGCAAAACGTTTCGAGACTTTGGCCACTTGCGCGTGCAATCTTCGGTATTCCTCGTAGTCCGCGTTGAATTCGTCCTTGTAACGTCTCCTTTGTTCCGTGCTGCTGATCGTCGTGTAGTACCTGTTGGCGATTTCATCGATTATCATTCTTGATCACGTTAGAAATTCAAATTTCATTCGAATTTTTATAGACCGAAGAAGAAGAAAGTATCGCACTTGATCTCCCGTTAAGTGGAGGGTCATTTTTATACCGGTGCTTTTTTCATTGACATTTTTGGGTACTTCGTAATGGTCGGAGAACTTTTTGAACGGCACAGCCGGCTTTGTGTTTAGCTCTGGTCCAATAAAATTACGTTGAACCGTCGAGAACACTTGGCGATATCACTGCACCGGATCGATTTTATACTCGAAAGTACGATTTTGACGTTTGCATTTTTGTAATGCAACGAAAATAAATTCTTTTTAATCGTTCTAATTTTTGAAAATCAGTCAAACGTTTTGATGTGATTTTAGTAGAAATTTACGACCTCAATTTTCAAAAAAAGTAGGCTTCGGATAACATAAGAAGGAAGAAAAAAAATCATTGCACTCTACGATTTTTTTTGTACAACGTCGTTCGAAATTTCCTAAAAAGTTTACTGTAAAACTTTACCGTAAAAAATGTGTCTAGGATTTTTTAAGCGAATATATTCAATTTTACGGCTTTTAGCCTTAAAGGGCTATACCAGTGTGACACTTTTGAAAAATCGATTTTGTTTTGCCTTTTTCGACAGTTTATACTTTCAAGAATATGAGATGAGATTTTTATACTTTCAAGATTTTTATACGTTTGAGATGATGTGAAATGAGATTTTTCAAATTTACTGACATTTTAACTCAAAGAGCAATTACGCGATTGTCTTGAAATTTGAACTGAGTACTCTCGAATATATTTGCTTTACAATGACGTAGGATATTTTTGATTGGATGAAAATTGACGATTTGGCATTGAAAAAAACGACCATTTTATAGGTAAGAAAAGAGACGTTTTTTTCATAACTACGCCATTTTGTTAGATTTTGATATTTTCGAAAATCCTACGTCATTGTACAGGAAATACCTTCCAGTTTAACGATATTTTTTCTTTTTTCGGTTTCAGCTACTCAATCGGCCGGAATCATGTCAGCAATGGAGGACCTTTTGTTTGGCGCCTCTGAACGCAGCGCATAAGTAGCTTGGATCTCAATATATTTTATCAAAAAATTATGTAATATAGGTAAAATATGGCCAAATATATTCTTAATTTTCCGAAATATTTAATTGAGTACTTTTCTTTCCAACAAGTCCCGAAAATCACACTAACTTTCAGCGTTCACATTGGTATAGCCCCTTAGCTGTTGTGTGTTCGTTACTTCCAACTCGTTTTTTACGACGTTGAAGTTTGCACCGTTGTAACGCAACGAAAATTAATATATCTGCATTTCTTTAATTTCTCCTGACAGATTTTGCCTACACCGGAAAAACAGGGGCCTCGAAGTTTAGAATTAATACTATGCCTCTAAAAAAAATATCATTAAATATCAAAAAGTATTGAATGGAAGATTGTTATTATGGTATAGTAATAATGAAGAAATTAAAATTTTAACCTACGATATGGCACGTAAACTGATACAAATAATACATTTTATTCGGCATATTGTGATTTTTTGTAGTATTCGAGAAATATTTTGCCCACGTGATTGGAACAATTAGTTTCCAGTATTCTACAAAAAGTACGGTATAAAGATTCACATTTTACTAATAACTTCGTAATATGTTTCGCAATACGCCTAAGATTTATGCTACGCGTATAGTGAAATCTATACATACACGAAAATGTCATGCTCTACGTATCGTAAAATCCATATGAAAATATAGCGTGTAATAAAGGTTGGTATTTTACAAAAAGTCCTATGCAGCATATAGGACTCGCGCCTATGCGAGAAAACTTTAAAATGTAATATGAACGCATCATTTTTACTATGCGGTGTGAGAATCATTTTTACACTTCTACAAGTCTTAGAATTCCGAACTGGCAGTAAACTGCTATACGTTCCTAGCACTGAATATTAGAATTCTGGCAATCAGTGTTAGAATTTAAGGCCGTATTTTTCTCCGTGTACAAAAATCCGTCATCTATTTTCCAACATATTTACCGATCACCAACATAAATCTCTAAAAAATTACCATCCATAGCAATAAAAACATGGAAAATAAAATGTAAAAAGGCCTTTCGTTGCGTTTCAACGTTTTTCATTCGACAACAAGAGGAAACGTATTTTGAAGAATTTAAACAACGCCCAAGCTTAAATGGCAGTCCAAACAAGAGATTCGCGTTCTTGAGTGACGTAAAAACGTCAAGACTCGAAGAGCACAACAACGAATCTCCTTTCAGATTACAACAACGCCATGCCAGCATCCTTGCAAGAAATTGCGCACATCGTGCCCATACGAGAATTAATTGCCATAAATAAAAGTCTGAATCTCTGCGTCCCGTTAATCAACAGTTCCCAGTACCTCCTCTCGATATTTATCGCGTAATATTAATCCACTTCGTCTCGATATATTTCTCATTGGAACGTTTCGCCCCGCTCATTTCGCACGCCCCATTTTTTTCGCCCGTTGCGGTCTTCGCCACTGGTGCGTTTTATCATTTGACAAAATCTTCGCACCAGGCAAAGTGGCCTCGACGAGTAAAGCGGCCAAGCGAGTAGAAAGAGAGTAACGGTTGAGAAACTTACGTGAGGTAGTCGGGATAATCCGGATTCTTGGAGGTGCTGGAAATGGTGGGTGAAGTGGGACCGTAGTCGTTTGAGGTCGGATTGTTGGTGGTGGTGGTGGTGGTTGTGGTAACGGCGTTGGTTGCACTGTTCCCGGTATATCTGGAAGCACCGAGATTCGTCAGGTCGTTGTACGAGCAGCTCGTGGCAGAATTGTTGCTCGTATTCTCGGCCGTTTCTCTCTCCCTGCCGCGTTCCCTCTCGCGTTCTGCTCGCTCGTTCGTGCGCGATGAGCCGTTCCGATCGTCGCGATCCCTGCGTTCCGTGCCGTTCGCCAAGTTGGCGACGCTCGCCGACGAGCTTAACGATCTCACGAATTCGATACGACCGGTATAATTGTTCTCGCCATTGCCGCCGCCACCACCGCCGCCGCCGCCACCGCCGCCGCCAAGGGACGACGTTTTGCTACCGTTAACGCTACTGTGATGATTATGATGATGATTATTATTACTCGTCGTATTATTATTATGCGATTGATTATTATGCGAATGATGATTGCCGCCGAGATTGTTCGAGGACGAGCCCGAAGCGTTACCGGGATGATTGTTGTCCTCACTGTCACTCGTCGGGGTCAGGCACGATTTGGTGCTACCGTAGTTTCTTAGCACCTCACTGTTCGTTGTTCTTTCAGTCCGGTAATCGCCACGATGTTGCTGTTGCTGTTGCTGCTGCTGGTGTTGTTGTTGCTGTTGCTGTTGTTGTTGTTGTTGTTGTTGTTGTAGTTGCTGCTGTTGATGTTGCTGTTGCTGGGAATTCTGATTGTTATGTTGCTGGTGTTGCCTGTGATCCCAGCCGTTCATATCACTTCCGGCACTCCCGTTAACGAGACCACTACCACTTACGACACTAGCACTCAAGCCACCGGCACCCAGGCTGTTAACACTACCACCAGTCGTCCTCGCATTATCCCTGCTGTTGCTGTTGCTGTTGCCACCGTTGTTCGCGTTGTTGCTCCCGCCGCTCATCGTTTTCGGGCCCCCGTCCGATTTACGGAAGTGCGATATCCGCGGTCTCTTCGTCTGTAGACCGTCGGCGCTCTCGTAATATCCCGGTCTCTTGTGGCTCATGAGGCCCGGTGGTGGAGCCGATATGGCAGGGGGTGAACCCGGATGCGTCGAGTTCGGCGATTGGCCGCTCCCTGCGAATCAGTGGGACAATTTTAGTCGAGAAATGAATGAGAATTTTTTTGAAATATGAGTCTGGCAGAGTTGCTCGACGTATTGTCGATTGTCGAGAGACTGACGCAATGCATCTTCCTTTCGTGGGGAACGTATCCGCTATCGCTTCACACTAGTCATGCCACTTATCTTGAGACGTGTACAATTTATATTTGTAACATGTGCAAAAAAAGTGTAATAACCAAATTTTCCGTGTGTAAACTGTTTGACGAATGTTCACGTTTGATTAGAAAAATGAAAAAATATTTATTCCAACGATTCGCGCAGTATTTCTAGGTTTGATATTTGGCAATGTTGGTTCTATCTCCGTCTTTTTTTACTCAACCAGGCGAGTTTAAGCTCCATGCTTTTCAACGTCGATCTGTCAAAACAATGTCAGGTGCGGGAAATATAAAGCATCGTATTCGGGCCACGACTGGTAAAAAGCGTGGAAAATTTGTATCGGCGAAATATGTCGGTTAAAAATCGAAATATGTGTGGAAATTCGAATGAGTGAGATGAGGTTAGGACTACAGTCAGTTGTTGTCTTGCTGTCACGTCTCTTTATCGTAGCAAGTGGTAATAAATCCAATACCGGAAGTTCAAATTAAACTTGATATTACATAAAAATTAGGTCAATAAGCGTTATTTTTTCTGAGAGCACTGGATTACTACAAGTGTCAAGTATGTAAATCTGATTATTTTTAAGAATCTGACGGATTACCACTATTGTATACACTTTTGTAGCGACCGGAAATTGGGTTTTTGTATCTCGTCTCGGAATTCCTTCGCAAAAATACGCAATTTTAATATTTCTTTTCTCTGTAACTAGGTCGATAAACGACCCTGAAATTTTACAGAGACAATTATTAATATATTTAGTGACGCTCAAAAAAAAAAAAATTATGAAAATCCTATGGATTGAAGCCTGGCGATAGAACTACCTTAATCCTTGGAATGTAATCAAAATATTAGGTTGGTAAGAAAGTCTTGCGACACCACCGACGCTTTTTCTAAATAAACATAACATTTTGTGAAGATAAGATTGAATAATAATATAGTCTTGGTGTTCATCTACAACTCGTGTCCAACGCTCTGGTAAACTTTCAATGCCCGCTGTGCAGAAATCCTTAGGTCTTGAATTGAAAAATTCTTCAAGTGTGTTTTGAAGATCCGTTTGATTATCAGACTGTTTATCACGTAAATAGTTTTTCGAAGCCCGAAATAAATGATAATCCGATGGGGTTAGGTCCGGTGAGTATGGTGGATGTGGTAGTACTTTCGATTCTAATTCTGAAATGGTATTTTGTGTCGTTTTAGCTACGCGGGACCAAGCGTTGTCGCGAAGAAAACGAACTTATCGACGTTTACGACGTTTTTGTTTAATAATTTCAGACAGCTGCTGTAGTTGTGTAGAGATCTCGGCTTTTATTGCATTGTTGGGTGGAGGAAGTTCATAATATGCTAGGAAACATATTTAAACGAGCACTTCAACGTCGCAAGACTTTCTTACCATCCTAATTTATATTTGCTTCTTCATTTTTGCCATTATTTCAAAAGGTTCTTCGGTGATATTTAACCGAACACTTTACTGTCGCAAGACTTTCTTACCAACCTAATTTATTTTTGCCATTATTTAAAAAGGTTCTTTTTTACTTTACGTCTTTGGGTGGATGAGAAATTCATTGTTTATTCCTTTATTTTCGCCATTACCCAAGACCTCTCATGCCTATTTAGATTACCGATCTCTGACAAGTATCCTGAAAAAAGTGTGTCTACTTTTCGTAGCCCGATTCAGCCATTTTTGCTTAAAAAAAAAGCATATCTACGTGAAGTTTTGAAGCCTCCGACACTTTGTACGCAAATTTCGTATTTACAAAGTACGACGGAGGTTCGGAGGCCAATCGTATATATATTTGATTTCCAACATGGCGTTGAAATTAGCATCATCGGAATGCAACGAAATTTTTCCCTCATTTTGATTACTACGTAAGCTCCTTTTTCCAAGTTCGGGTTAAGCCTCACAATGATCGTCAAAAATGTTTCACTGATTCTTGTCGCCCAAATTGGTCAAAAAATATATTCTCGTTGCATCCCAACGATGCAAGCTCCAATACCATTTTCCAATGGGAATCTTCGAAACATTGTGAATTCTACGTGAGCTCCGATTACAATTGCCCCCACGTAGCACAATTGATTCGATATTTTTCAAATTACTTAGCCAGCTCCGAGTCTTGGCAACAATAACGGTCTCGCTTTCGGACATTTGCTACGTTTATCCGCCACCTGAGACCTCGAGCGAAAAGGACAATTCGAGGGAAAAAAATGCTCAAGTATTGATGATCGGAAGAAAAAGATTTTGGGAATTACCACTGGAGCCACCGTCGCTCGAGCCCGGTGGCGTAAGATTCTGAGGCTTCCGCCTCTTCAGCATCGCCTTCTCCTGCTCCGTATAAAATGGCCAGTCTTCTTGCACGTCGTTCCACACGTGTCTGTGCAGATGATACGTGTTGTCCTTCATGCAGGCCACTTGCTTCAGTAACGTTGTCGTTGTGCTTCGATCGCGTTCCTTGATACCCTCTGCAGAAAATAAGAAGTATCAGAACAAAACTGAAAATGAATTTTCAGTGTGACAGGTGAATTTTTTTTTTTTTCCATATATGAAAATATAACGAAAGGGACAATTACCCTTATTGATCCTGTCGTAAAGTTCCGGCCTCTTGTACGGCCTCAGAGCGAGAAGGTGGATCAATCTTTCTCTAACGGGAGTGAAGGAACGACAAATGAGTTAATTGTGATTCGTTCACATTGTGACTGAGAGAGAAAGAAAGAGAGAGAGTAAAAAAAATAGAAAGAGGAAAGAGATATTAACCTGAGTGGCCTGCGCATTATGTCAGAGCATTTTTTCTCATGCTGACGAACCGGGTGCGGATTGTTGCTCTTCATTGGCTTGTACGTGGACGAGGAAGATGACGACGTCAGGGTCGTCGATGATACCGGCGCTTGGACCGAGGGTGGCGGCCTCGACGATTGACTCGAGGGTGTTGGAATGCTCGTGGACTCTCTGTGTCTCGTGTTCGTGATCGGCTGTATCGTTCTTGCGACCGCTTTTACTTTTACTTTACGGCCTATGTCCGGTCCGTTCGCTTTGATCACCCTCGTGCTGTAAAAAAACGTCAATGTTATAGGCGAGCAACGACCCAAAACATCCAAACATTCTGCACTCGTGAAAAAAATTTTAATCAGGCGAACAGGAGCACATTCCGCATGGAGGAAACTTCGCGGATGCAATCAAATGACAAGAAACCAACGTGTAATCCACGATCTTGAATTTCGCAGCGTTGGAACGCAACGGTAATTAAGGCGGCATTTAGACAGGGAAAAAATAAGCAATGTTGAGGGATTTTTTTAAGTAAGAAATAATTATTCTACAATTATCAAACTTTAGGTATACTTTAATGGTATGTTTAAGTATACGAAACAATTTTTTTTTCAATTAATTCATTATCAAAATGGCGGAGACTTCGAATCCGCGTGCAGTCTAGCTTCCCGTAGACTTTGATTTGCAAAAAAGTTCAAACATTTTTTCAGTTAGAACATGTATAGTTTCTACGTGACGGTAATTTTAAGAAAATGCAAATTTAAGAAAATGGCACGCATTTACAAAAAAAAAACAACATTTCACGCAACATTTCTGTAAAATGTGGATTAAAAAAGTCGTTTTTTTTTTCAGTTTTTCAAAAACAATTCTCGTCAAGTAGAAGGTACCAATATTGTCAATATTTCTACCAACTTTCAACTCAATCGGCTTAATAGGTTTTGAGTAATCCTGCACGCTAATTTCGATAATGCAGATCTGTTTTCGAATTTCGGTCGAAATTGTTTTTCGAATATCGCATTGAAACTTTGGGAAAATATTTTACATATATAGTTTTGTCGTTTAAAGAAAAAAAAGACATCGATTTTTTGATAGTTGTAAATGTATTTCCCCCCCCCCCTAATTCTCCAGCAGTGAAATTTATTTGTCGTCGATTTCGGGTTAAAAATCGTTGGCACGTTTTCACGGATTTTTATTTACAGATTTTTACGACCTCGAGTTGCAAAAAAAAAGGTTTAAAATGATAATGAAAATGAAGAAGTAACAACAAAAAATCGTTTTATTTCAACAACGTAAACTTCAACGTCGTTGCAATCTCCATTATGCACGATTTCTATGACCTTGACGTATATGTGGTTTGATTTATTTTTCCAATTGTATTCTATTCAAATTTGTATTTAAATATTTAAACGAATTTATTTTATTTTTTAAATTGTCGTGTAATTCATATTGTATTGCATTTAAATACAATTTTTGAATTGTACTGTAGAGGCAAGAAAGTTGTAAATCAAATCAAGTTATAACTTGATTTGATTTACAACTTTCTTGCCTCTAGTCATTTCATTTTTGATCCGGTCTTAGAGTTAAGGGGGATTTTTGAAAACTGCATTGCTATGGGATCGAAGTTTGCATTGATGAAAGGCAATGAAAATGTACTTTTTCGACTTCCCTAAATTATCATATTGACGTTTACATCGTCGGAATGCAAAGAAATTTTTTTCTCCTTATTGCCTAATTTTTTTGCCCCATTTAGCCTACAAAAATCGCTAACATTCCAAAAGATCCTTACGAGGGATCCGTAAACGAAATCTGCAAAAGAGAGTTTAAAAAGTAATGAAAAAAAAAAAGAATTTTCGTTGCACTTCAACGAGCGCTTGTCTTCAGCACTATCCCAAATTTCTTTCAGCAGATTGTAGCTTCCAATATCCCTCGACCATTTTTCAAATCCTTAGTGGTAGATCTGCAATTGAAATTTGCAAAAAATACTTCGCATCATATCGAACATGAGGAAATAAAGATATGAATATGAATTTTCGTTGCATTCCAACGGTGCAATCTTCAATGCCATGCATTGCTTCACGAAAAGGCGAATAAATTTGCGAAAAACATCAGGAATTTTTATATACAGACAAATCGGAAGTAAATTTCATCCCTGGCAAGTTTTGGGGGAAAAAAAGTCTGTCGCTATTTATCAAAGACTCGTATGCAAGTTTGTGAGACCAGAAGGTTTGAAAAAAAAAGGCAGCCACGTTCACGGCCGACTAGTGAAAATAAGTATTAGGTTGACAAAAATGTCATTGCGTTTTATCACCAAAAATAAAATCCTGAAACAAATGATTAATTCTATTCTATGTATCCACCATCGGTTTTAATTTAGAATCCACCTATTTAGAATAAAATTAATCAGTCACGTAAGCAAAGAACGAGAGAGAGAAAAAAATGATGTTGAAGTTTCCATCGTTAGAATGGAACGAAAATTAATTCTTTTTGATTGCTCAAATTTTTCTTCGCCCGATTTAGACCATCAAAAACCCTCGAACATTTTAGACATTTACAACCTCAGCTTTGGATGATAATAAAAATACAGAAATACAGAAATACAGATAATGAAAATACAGAAAAATACCGAATAAAGAATGGATCAAAATTATTTCTCTTCAACGTCACGAAAAAGCACAATGGAGATTCCTTATTTTTCAGTCGAGATGTTTTTCCAAATATCTCAGCCATTCTGCAACCACATATAAAAATCACCAAAAATCTTCCGCTAACCCAAAATTTAAGTTGTAAAACGTTGCTTTCCCACTATACTTCGAAATAATATTCTCGAGAAAAATCCGCGCCGCCCCTCGTATCATTCCAATCGACAGTACATTTCGTTTCTTTATCACTCGAGTACCCGCGATAACGAAATACAAAAATAGTCCCGAGCTCCGCGACATTTGTCGTGTCGCAATAAAAGCTGAGAACTAACCATTTGTTTTTATTATTCTCTTCGGCGACCGCCATTCTGTGTCTCGTTGTCTCGTAGACGTCATCGTTCGCCTGTATCCGCATTTTCCACGGCAAAGTTCCCAGGCTTTCCAAGCTCCTGTGCGCGGCCGGGCATAAACGTCACGTTATATTTTTCTTTTATCGAGACACAAAAATCTCGTTGATACGCTGGTTAAGGAGTTTCGAGACAAGTGACGAAATTGTTATCATTTGCTTCAAATTTATACAGTAAATTGTTTGTCATATGCTGAATGCACTCTACAAATTTTAAATCGATCGTCTACATCGTTTCTATAAAATGTACAATTGAAAAAACACTTTTTAACATAGGGCGATTGTGATCGGATAACATAAGGAGTACATTGTGACACTGATGGCAAAATTGTCATAATGTACTGAGTGATTTGACGGTTTGGTATAACATTTTTGACATTTTTTTTCACATCTTTTCATGCGTAACATTGCCATTCAGCAATAAGTGTAGGCATCTCTATTTTAAAAGGAATTATTCAATTATAAATTTTTTAGCAAACGGTGTAGATGATCGATTTAAAATTTGGAGGGTAAATTCAGTAAATGACAAAGAATTTACTGTATGAATAGAAATAAAATATACAATGTTAATATTTTTTCAATTATAAATTGTATACCAAACGGTGTAGATGATCGATTTAAAATTTGGAGGGTAAATTCAGTAAATGACAAAGAATTTACTGTACGAATAGAAATCAAATATACAATGTTAATATTTTTTCAATTGTCCGAAACTCTTTAAGGCCGGAGTCTGAATTAGAAAGTCCGAAAAATCGTTTTTTTTTATTGCTCAAGTCGATAAATAAACTATTCAATAATATATTACGTGTAGTCAAAAGAAATCCATTATTTTTGCCTTAAATTTCATGCAAAAATGGATTTCTTTTTACTACACCTAATATTTACAAAGTTACCGAGGCCGATTGTAAATATTTTCGAAGATACAAGGCCAAAAGCAGGGAAGCGTCGAGCAGGTATGTGAGCTATTGAAAACTTTAAAGCGCGTTTTCTCCAGTTTTCATTCCCACGATTTTTCCAAATTGGCGGGCGTGATAGCAAAAAAACTAAACGACCTATTGAATCAAACCAAAGTTTATTTTCTCCAGTATGAAAATCCCTTCTAAGTGAACTAAAAAAGTCGTTGAAAAAGTATTTTTAAATAATTTTTATAGCACGTCAATTTTTTTTTTTTTACATTTTTATTCATCCTGCGAAAAGTTACAATATCACGATTTTTCAGCTTTTTTTTTAGTTTACCCAGAAGAAAAATATAAGACAATTGAAAATTTGATTGGTTTTTTTGTTTCAGTCAAGAATTACGAGCTGCATGTTTCCCGCCAATTGGGGACTGCGCTGCAAGACGCGCATGCAATAGGCTGATAACTCTGCAGTCATTTATTGTTTCATGTTGAAACCTTTTTTTTAACACATTTTAAATATACACGAAAATATACCTCAATGTTTGCTGGGCTCGCTTGTTTTTTTCCCTTCTAAAAAAATTCCCGAAAAAACGCTTTTTTGGACCTTCTAATTCAGGCTGCGGCCTCAATTTGAGAAACGAAATAAGAGAAAAGATAAGAAGATGAAGGGGGGAGGGATAAAAAAGGGAAAGAAATGGAACTCACTTGAGACCGGTTTGCTGTATGCATTCGAAACCACCCTGCGGACCCTCGATGTCCTGATTACCGGAGAGGCTGAAGGTAAAACCCGCAGATCCATGGCTGGATTGTGTGGATGGAAAGGAGAGTTGCTGAAACCGAAGAAAATATTGGTAACATTAAAGAAGTGCTCTTTAAGGTCTCCCGGCTCTCCTTACACTCTCTCCTGCTCTCTCTCCCTCTCTCTCTCCCTCTCTCTCTCTCTCTCTCTCTCTCTGCCTCCCAGTTTCTCCTTCTCACATATCCTCTTAATAAAATTGCATTAAATTACGAAACGAGCTTACGTACACGTAAACAGGTATACGTGACTCGGGCCTCTCAAGACTCCTCTATATATCTATGTATACACCTATAATTGTACTACATCGCTATATACAGGTATGTGCATATCTGTTTGCCGACTACAGAACCCATACGTGAATATTGCTGCAGTTTTTTAAATTCCCTCTCCGCTGCCCCCCCCCCCTGCCTCATTCTCTGTTTCCTTCTGCACAGTAACACATTGGCGAACGAAGAGACCCTAGCACACACACACACGCAAGACGTATTCGAGGCTACCTCGGAATAAGCAGCTTCAACGTCGTCCCCGCATATATCGCGTTGAATTACGAACACCAGATACCAACCCGATCGGACTTAAGCGCGACCTAACGAGTAAAGAAACTCGCGAATGGGCGCTTTCATACACCGGAGACGGAATTTGAAAGCTTATTGCGATTGGGAGTTGCGCGATCATTTGGCTGATCCGAAGCTATGATGTCGAAATGACGATGAGATTGACGTTTGCATTCTTGGAGTGGGAATACATTTTCTTGAGTTTCTCTAATCTTTTGCGACCAATTTTAACTACTGAAAGCCCTCAAATATTTTTCAGATGCTTATTGGGAAATCTGCAATTGCGATTTGCAAAATTGATTTAGCATCGTAATAGAAAGAAGGTGGTGAAAATGTGAATAGGAATTTTCGTCGCATTTCAACGGTGCAAACTTGAACGCTAGTCGATATTTTCATCGCTGGAAGGCAACAAATGTTCTTAATTTTTTTTATTGTCTTTTTTATAATTATGAAGAATATTTTTGTGAAAATTTAATTTCTTGGTTTCCAATACCGATTACTGAAAACTTTTAATTGAATTTTGTAGTCTAAATCGGCATAAAAAAATAGGACATGCATACAAGTGGGCGTTGAGAGAGCTCGGTTATATTCACAAACCGGTAATTTATTGTCATTGAGAAAAATATGGATCTCGGGTGATTATGACTTGTTATTACTGATGATAGCAACTTTGAAAATGATTAGAAATTTTTATCGCTGATGGCAGCAACTTAAATAATAATCACAAATTTTATTGCTGATAATGGCAACTCCAATAATAATTACAAACTATCAGTGTTCGTAATATTAGCGTGAAAAAATTCGTTCGTTATAGGGGGCCGGGTTGAAATTCCGAATTTTGAATGCTCCGAAGGTTTAAAATTCTGAATTTTAATGTTCCGAACTTCAAGATGGGGCCGGGTTGCAATTCCGAACTTTGAATGGTCAGAACGCATGGAACTGAAGTTTGCATCGTTGGGATGCAACGAGATGACTTTGTTTTCATCCTGACAGATTTTTTTCACCACCTTAAAGCTACGAAAATCATTGAATCACTTTGGAACGTCCTTTTTAGGGGTCCACAACCTAAACCCGAAAAAAAGAGTTCAGATGGAGGAAAAAATGACGAAATAATTAAATATAGAAGAATTTTCGTTGCATTCTAACGTTGCAAACTTCAGTACCATTCAGAACGCTCAAAATTCCGAAAGAATAGTACTCCGAAAGAATTTTACACGAAAGACCAATACTCGAAAAATCTTAACACCGTCAAAATAATTCGGCTATGGAAGTTTTTGAAGTTTCAAATTTTCAATAAATCGACGAATTATTTCAAGAATTTTTTTTATTTAGAAGTGATTTTGCGTCAATATTGAAATTTGTTCAGACAATGTTATACGTCGTACATCATTTCCAGTCAACTGTGTAGAATTTCGCTGGCATGATCTTGACGTGAGGGCCGGGTTGAAATTCCGAACTTCGGATGCGCCGACGGTTTAAAATTCCTAATTTTAATGTTCCGAAATTACAAGCTTCGTCAAGATTTATGCCAGCGAAAGTCTACACAGTTGACTGTAAATGATGTAGAGCGTATAACATTGTCCAGGCAAATTTCAAAATTGACGTAAAATCACTTCTTAATAAATAAAAAATCTTGAAATAATTCGTCGATTTATTAGAAATTTTGAAACTTTCAAAACTTCCATAGCCGAATTATTTTGACGGTGTTCAGATTTTCGGAGTTTTGGTCTTTCGTGTAAAATTCTTTCGGAGTTTTGAGCGTTCTGATCATTCAAAATTAGGAATTTCAACCCGGCCCCCGTTATGGCTGCTCGGAATAAAGATATTAATAATAATGATAAAAATAACGGTACACGTGTTATTTGGATTTTGGAAAAAAAACTCGTAAATTTGCAATGAATATTTCGATCTGCGCAAAAATTATCTCCAGGAATCTCGATCGTCTGAAGAAGTAAAGACATTTTCCTGAATATATATTTCCTATGGTATTGAAGTCTGCATTTTATTTTCAATATTTTCATTATTATAAAAGATTCTTGTTTTTATAGATTTTTATTATAGATCGTTAAATAAAAATCGTATAGTTGGCGGATTTTTGTAAGCAAATGTTGCCAAAATAAATTAAAGTAATCCAGAAATAGTGTTTTTCGTCGCATTCCAAAGATGCGAACTTCAACCTCATTATTTCTCATACGAATATAATACTTGTGCACAATAATTTTTTTTTAACGTGCCCAGTCAAATACAATGCAGAAAAAAAGCGTATTTCTTTTACGGACGTCATCCTCATTCCGGAAAGTCTAATTGATAAAGTTTCCTCGCCTATCTGCACCCAACTACGGATAATTACTGCACGAAGGCCAAAGTTTCCTGTACAAACGAATAATTTTCATCCCTCTTCTCTTCTTTTCCCCTCGATCGACGAACAGATAATACGATCTCGTGCATAAATAATTACGAAATACCTTTAATGATTTCTCGAAGCGCGACTTTTTGCGAGCCTCTCGGAGCTCGCAACAAGAAAAAAAAAAGTGCGGCAGCTCGGTTTCATTGCCCTCGGATGTGTATTTACGACGAGGATTACGGTAGATTTTTGTACGCGGAATCGCGCGGTTGAGATTTTGCTCCAATTAAAGGTGAAAAAGGATCGTAAATAAATAACTAAAACGGCGATGGCCTAGCGCAAAACTCGCGTGACGACTAGCAATGAGTGTGCGTTGATCTTCGTCGCGGTTTACGTTACCGACGTTCCGGGCTGGTAAAGCGCGCTAATGAAAGCGCGCATGGACGATGCCGCGAGGTCCTCAGCCCTTTTTTCTTTCCCCCGTTCTTTAAGGGGGCTCGAGCGTTTTATCAATGGATGCCGAAAGATACTGGCTTTTTTCTTTGTAATCAAAATTCACGCTTGCGCTGCAGTACAACGATGCAAATTTCAACATCACTTTATCCGGTGTATAGTTGATGGAAAAATGCGAAATAAATTTGGGAATCTTCACGATTTTTGGTGAGATATCAAAGCTTCGAGATAATAATGAGGTTAACGGCATGGGATTCTAGCGCCATCTAGCGCGTTCAATTTGTACCGTAATTTCGGGTAATTTGTACCAGCGCACGTATGTTCACTGAAATCCAAATTAAGGGGTTAGGCTACTGTGAAATTGGCGAACACTCGTTCGTCCCTTAAGGGGTAAGGGCACTGTAGAAATTTTTAAAAAATCTCTTTTTTTTCTTAAAAGATGCCTTAATGTCTTAAAAATGACATACTCAAAGGATTAAGGTGGAAAAAATGTCTAAATACTTATATTTTGAGTTTTGGCGCAGCCCCTCTCAGTCCGGGGCAATCCGTACTGAAAACTTTAAACGCGTTTTTCTCGAAACTACATTTTTCAAGTCGACCGGACTCATAACTCGAACAAATCTTGATCGATTAACTTGAAATTTTAACTGTATATTCACAATTACATTCTGCATAAAAGTACGTCGGATTTTCTCGATATATTACATAGTTTTTTTATAAACAATTTTCGGACGATGTTTTTTTGAGAATTTTGAACTTTTATTTAAAAAACGTGCTGTTTTTGCAAAAATCGATATATCAGAAAAATCCTACGTACTTCTGCAGCTATTCACATGTATAATCGAAGAAAAAAAATGCATTCAGTGTAAATTAAAAAACTGCAGGTGCCGTTGGTCCGGCCGCGCGCCTATGAAAAAAAAGACTTCGTTGAAGAAAAGCTGTGCAGCCGCCATTTTGCTTTATATTACTTTGAAAAAAAAAAATACTTTATACATTTTATGATATGTACAATAAAGGACCGTTTTCAGAATTTTTATTTATTCCATTGTCCCGCTAAAAAAAATTCCCAAATTATACTTATTTTTTCCCCGCTACAGTGGCCTTACCCCTTAAGGCAACTCAAATTGAAGAGGAAGGTTCAATAGAGGGTGCAGGAATCGCAGATTGAAGGTAAACTTATGAATACCTAGAACTGCTAGTAAAACTTTAAGGGGGTATCCCTCTCTGGAAACTTCAAAAATATTGTTTTTTTTTGTATATTATTATAGTGTGAACTTTCCAGAATATTTTGAGACAAACCGGACACGGCGGCATTGATATTTTGAGTAACTTTCGCACTGTTGGCTTGAATTTGCAGATTTAGCGGTCAAACAGTAGTCATTTTCGATTCGCGATCGCATTTTTTAATTGGATGAACCATTTGTTAATAACAATGACTTCAGCATGCTGCTTTTCAAGAGAAAAATGAGGTTTTCTTTGGAAAAGCTGTCATTTTTCGTATTTTTCGAAATTTCGAAAAGTGGATCGTGAACCCATAGCCAGTTGGATATATTTGAAGAAAACATTTGTTGTTTTCGTCTCAAATTACATTTGAGCCTGGTAGAGATCCCGCCGTTTCGGGCCTTGCCGCTGGAGGACTGCAACGTCAACTGCAGAATCACGAACACTTGGAAAGATTTTCTTCCGAAAAAATTACATTGTAACCACAAACATGTGTGCATCATGCTGGGAAAAAATTAATTTATTCCAACCAATGTCCTGCGAGAAAAAAATGCATCATTCTGACCCTTCAAATTGGGCTTCCAGAGAGGGATACCCCGTTAAACGCGTTTTTCTCGAAACCATGTTGTCCAAAACGGTGTACACGATTTCTCGACATCTAATGAACGAATTTACTTGAAATTTGATACACTTATTCAGTGTAATAGTAGTTTAGTTTTGACCGACGTTTATCTTCTCAACATTTTTTTAAAATAAGTTATCAACAACAATGTCATTATTCCTCGAAAAATCGAAGAGAACATATCGATTTTTGCTATTGATGATTAAAACAACGATAACAAGAAAAAAACTCGGTCAAGTCTCAGCCAATATTATCAATTTTAAACAAAAACTCGTTTTTCTCGTTTCAGACCAACCGGTTGGCCAAAATCAAGTACACCGTTGAGCCCCTCTTATTCAAAGGTCCTTAACCAGATTATTTATAACTCCTTTAATTATTGATCTTTTTTAACTAAATTTTGTACATAACGTTGTTAATATACACACAAATAAATGTCCAAACGATTTTTGCTATCATCTTATTTATTCCTTCAAAGTTAATTTAAAAAAAAAATCCTCTTTTCGGGTCGCCACAGTAGCTTTACGCTTTAACTTCGTATGAATCGAGAGTGCGGAGTTGCTTGTTCAAATGTCAAAATATAAATATATGTACACACACAGGTATGTAATGTGTACACATTAACTACCTGTGGATAAAAAAAAATCGTACAACGAAAAAAATCGCACCGTGTGCTCGAGCACAAGACGCTCTTCCTTTCACGCGCAGTGAAAGGATCCGAGAACCGACGCCGGTCATTCAAAGAGACAGGGAGGGAAAGAGAGATCGCGGCGCTTGATCGTTGGCCGAAGGATCGATCGAGACCGTACACAATTTCCGGATGTGCCGCGATTATTTCTGAGAAACGAGTCTATCAATGCATATATATATATATATATATATATATATATATATATATATATATATATATATATGTCCAATGGTGTAGATGCAATATGACTATTTGTTCTTCCTTCACGGCAAGTCGCAGGAATTTATATCCTGATACGTGGTGCAGCTATAATCATGGTGTCAAAGTTCACATCGTTGGGATGCAATAGAAATTCTTTTTTTAATTGCTCAAATGTTTATCTTTAAATGTTAGGCTACGAAAATCAATCAAACGTTTCTTAAGATCTTCAATAATGTGAGATGTTTCTAAGACGTGGAATTTCTCTTCGAAATTTCTGCATTTCTTCTTTCAACCGATCGGGATGTTTCCAATGGCGTTGAAATTTCCATCGAGGGTACTTTTGAATTTTTTAAATGTCTACATTATTCTTGCAATTCAACATTTTTTACAGATTAAGATCGTGAAACTCTCATGAGGGTAAGAAAAATCGTTAGAGTGATTTTCGTGCCCTAAATTGGCGAAAAAAAAGCGAGAGCGATAGACGAAAAGTTGACTCCCGTCACACTCAAACGATGCAAACTTCAAAAGAATTGATTTCGTCATGAGCCTAGGCTCGAATCTGAGAGGAACCAGGGGTGGGGGAGGAAAATGAGAAAAATACGATGGGGAAGGAGAGGAAGAAGAAAAACGCTGGAGAAGGAAAAGAAAAACAAAATGAAGGAACGGAACAAGAAAAAGAGAGAAAGGAGAAGGACGAGATGGAGAATATATCCGATAAACCGAGAAATGGCGGCAGTATCCGTGGCGCTCAGGATAAAAAGCCATTTGGCACAAGGTCGTCCAAGCACGAAGAGAGAGAGAGAGAAGAAGAGAGAGCGAGAGAGAGAGAGAGACAGAGAGAATAAAAAGAGGGAGGGAGAAAAGATGATTATACTTGTTTGTACGTTCGTTCTTGTGGCAAATGCGTAGAACATTAACAGATTCAAAGTGTCGCAATAGCAGCAAACGCATGATCTCGTCTTACGGACGACGCGGGATTTTATTATACGCCGAGATCCCCCTCTCTTGCTGGCTCGAGCTACGCGTCAATGCGCGGAGTGTCTGCCCTTCGCGTTAATTAACGAGACCCGTTTCGATCTAAATACAAATTTGATAGCCTCTCTTTGTATCCTTCTCCCCTTCATCCCAGTCGTGTCCTCCTCCACATCTCCTTTTACCTTCTCCTCTTCTCCACGCCCCGCTCGACGGCACATTGATCACGATCAATTTCACCAAAGAGCAAAAGGTTGAAGGATGCTGATTTTTTCCCGAGTGTCGTAATTCCGATTGCCACTCCAGCTTAGTAATATAAAACATACGTCCGAAAATCCTGAGTCTCAAAAATGGTGAAGAAATCTTTACTTGAAAAAAATATGATAATCGGCCATTTTTTTCCCGCCCAAAGGTATCTGCCACCTTAGAACAATGTCACACGACGGCTACTTTTTCTATACAATATCAGGTTCGTCAAGGAAATGTGTAAAATATTGTATCTATCGTTAACCGTTGTATACTGTATCTACGTAATGTATGCAATACTTAGGCATTATACAGGGTGTCCCAAAACTCAACGATAATCTGAGACCGGATGAAAGGCCAAGTTATACCAGTTCTGGGAAAAATAATTTAAAAAATCCATATCACTCAGTTCAGCGATAATAGACATTTTTTAAAAAAAGTTGAAATTCGACACCCTTGGTCGCATTTTCAAGTCCTGCGATTACCAATGTCACAATTTCGCTGTGATTTTTTTAATTTCGTGATCTTCATTAACGATGCTATTAATCGCAACTACAAATTAATGCAAAAAACATTGTTAATTTAATAAAATAAGTTAAGTTTTACTGAGTCATGGTTCACAAAAATATTGTTAGTTAACTTTGACACTTCATTTTGAAAAAAAAATGTACTACACTACCCTTGGCAAGTTGTTTCAAAAGATGGCGCATTTAATCAAGATTTCAAAATGGTGCAACACTTGCCACTTTTCTTGCCATTAAAAATTTTATTTCTTATTTTTTTCAAATTGAGCTCATTTTGAACAACTCACCATTAGGAATTTTTGTTACTAATTAATTATAGTAATTGAGTAATATAGTATAGTAGTATATATACTAATATAGTATTGAGTAATATAGTAGTAATATAGTATAGTAATTGAGTCAGTTAATAACCAATTACCTCTTTACTAAAAATAATAATTTTATTTCAGACCAGAAACAAAAAATAACAAATTTTAGTAACAACAAATCCTAATGTTGTGTTGTTCAAAATGAGCTCAATTTGAAAAAAATAAGAAATAAAATTTTTAATGGCAAGAAAAGTGGCAAGTGTTGCACCATTTTGAAATCTTGATTAAATGCGCCATCTTTTGAAACAACTTGCCAAGGGTAGTGTAGTACATTTTTTTTTCAAAATGAAGTGTCAAAGTTAACTAACAATATTTTTGTGAACCATGACTCACTAAAACTTAACTTATTTTATTAAATTAACAATGTTTTTTGCAATAATTTGTAGTTGCGATTAATAGCATCGTTAATGAAGATCAAGAAATTAAAAAAATCACAGCGAAATTGTGACATTGGTAATCACAGGACTTGAAAATGCGACCAAGGGTGTCGAATTTCAACTTTTTTTTAAAAATGTCTATTATCGCTGAACTGAGTGATATGGATTTTTTTTTATTATTTTTCCCAGAACTGGTATAACTTGGCCTTTCATCCGGTCTCAGATTATCGTTGAGTTTTGGGACACCCTGTATAGAATGCCATTAGGAGATCAGGTAACGTATAAAATTATGGACAAATGAAACATCCTTTTGTTTGCTCGAAATCGTCAATGAAATAAACCGTTTTATTAGAATGGTATTTATTTGTTCTTACACGTTGAACTATTGTGACATTTTGTTTCGGTTTGTCGGGGTCATCGATAATTCAACATGTCTTACACGTTGAACAATTGTGACATTTTGTTTGGGTTTGTTGAGGTCTTCGATAGTTCAATATGTCTTACAAGTTGAACTATTGTGACATTTTGTTTCGGTTTGTTTGTGCTTGTTGAGGTCTTCAATAGTCTGTCTTACAAGTTGAACTGTTGTGACATTTTTTTCGGTTTTTTTGGGATTTTGTCGATGTCTTCAATAGTTCGACATGTCCTACAAGCTGAACTATTGTGACGTTTTGTTTGTGTTTGTTGGGCTCTTCGATACGTCAACATGTTCCCCAAGTTGAACTATTGTGACATTTTGTTCGTGTTTGTTTGGGTTATACCCGCGCACCCTCTCGCCAATTAATCTATTAAACACTTTGCCGGCTGTACATTTGGTATTGTACAGAATGCCTAGGCAAAGTATGGGATAAGTCATGTCATATCGATTGCCTGAACGTTTTAGGCATTCTGTAGAATGCCTAGGTATTCTTTAGAATACAAGTTGAACTATTGTGACATTTTGTTTCGGTTTGTTGAGGTCTTCAATAGTTCAACATGTCCTAGAAGTTAGACTATTGTGGCATTTTGTTTGGGTTTGTTTGGGTTATACCCGCGCATCCTCTCGTCAATTCATCTATTAAATACCCTGCCGGCTGTACTGTACTGCCGGTTCTATTGGTATTGTATAGAATGCCTAGGCAAAGTATAGGATAAACGATGTCATATGCATTGCCTGAACGTTTTAGGTATTCTATAGAATACCGGATCATACAGATTGCTGGTAACATATACGTAATGATATACGACACAATTGCATCCACTCGAAAACTCCGTCAATCGTTTCGCCACAGTTTCGAACACGATTTTGCACCGGAAATAGTCGACTTCCGTATACGTACTGAGGCTGAAAATGAAAAAGGAATGGAGAACGAGGGAGCCACAAAACGGGAAGTTCGAGATCATACGTGCACCTCGTTTTCAAAGCGACGAGTCTCGGTGTATCGTGACCGACATATCTTCCGGTCGTTCCTTTCCTTTTGCCGTTCTGTTCTCTTCGTTGCCTTACATCTCGACTAAACGTGTGGCTCGTACTTAGAAGCCCGGCAAGTGCGATGTTACACGTGTATCACGGTGGCTCGACGGTTAATTGAAAAAGCGCTTGTCTTTTCGTCGCTCACCGCGGACACGAAAAGTCATAACACTTTGGTGTGCGCGCGCGCGTGATTGAACAAAACGATTTTTACAAATCATCGACGCTAAAACCGTATGGTAACCGTGTGGTGGAAATTTGCAACGTTGCAATGTGACGAGTTTTTTTGTCATTTCTTTATTTTTATCATTACCCAAGACCTTTTTTTGCAACTCGACGTCGTGAATTTAATAAAAGTACGTAAAAACGTGCCAATGATTTGCTTAGCCTACATCGGCCAAGAAAAAATGTCAGAAATGAAAAATAAATAATTTCCGTTGCGTTCCAACGATGCAAACTTTAAGATCGTGGGGTTCGATCCTCGCTCGATCAGATTCACGATCGATGTTCTATTTTTGTCGATACTCCAACTCGTGTTCTCCGTAGTATCTATCATCCACCTGTTGCTCTCTTCGACTCACAGTCGCTCACTACGGAGACAAGATCATCTTCTGGGAATTCGTAATTACGCTGATTGCGTTGACGTCGACTATTGCGAAATTCGATACAGCTCGTAAGAAGAAGAGCGAGCGATTCGTGAAAATCGGCGAACCATCCCCGAGCCCCGAAGAATCCCCGACGAAGGTTAAGTAGGGAGAGGATGCTCCGAGCTACGTCCTTACGTTTCAAATGACACGTGTTGATGCTCGTTCCTACTTTTATCCTCGTGTGTGCGTGTGTGTACGTGTATAGTTCTATGCATACACGTGCATATACATACACAGGGTGTCCTGTTATGAATGGATAATCCTGCGACTGTCGATAGAAAAGTCCTTTTTTTCAACCTTAAGGGGTTAGGCCACAGTAACGGGTATAAAATCATGTGCGAATTTAACCATTTTTTTTTCGTATGAAAAAGTGATTCACTCATAAAATTAATTACACACTTATTTAGTATGAATATCAAGCTGTTAGAATTTTTTTTTTTTTTTCGATGTACAAAATGGCCGACTACTCGAAACATCTCAAAACAGCTTTTTTCCAATCGGCGTGACAAATAACTTCGACAATTTTCACTCGATTTACTCTAAATTTAAAAGTTATGTTACTAATTGCATTTCGCAGAGAAGTACGTGCGGAATTTCTGATTAATCGAAAAATTTTCATTTTATGAGCATTTTATGAGCAGTTATAACGAAATTTTTCACTGAAAATTCATTTCTTAAGTTCAAATACCTACGACTTTTGAATAAAACAATATTTTTTCAATTCCGTACGTACTTCTCTAGGTATTCTAATGTAGATTGACGAGAATTTTTGTTTTTTTGTTCTAGGCCAAAAATTGTCGATGCTAAATGTCACGCCGCAGAGCGCCTAAAAAAGATAACAAAGAAAAATATTAGTAGCTTGATATACTAAATAGATGTGTAATTAACTTTACGAGTGAATCACTTTTTCATACGAAAAAAATGGTTTAATTCGCACATGATTTTATACCCGTTACTGTGGCCTAAACCCTTAAGGAAACTTTATGAAAAAACATCTTATGCAGAATTTTTATACAAACTAATTCGAACATCTGACTTTGATAGCCTGCGGTGTAAAAAAAATGCACTACGCGTATCGTGCCATTTACTTTAAAGAGTTGCTTAGTTGTTGTCGATTCGTATCATTTGTAGAAGTGACATGCGAAAAACCAAAAAACAGATGATTTTTTTCAAAAAATAACATAAAACCCAAAATCTCAAAAACCGTGGAATTTTTACTAAACTTTTGTAGCATATAGTTGGACATGATCTGACCTATCGACCGTTGCAGGATTATCCATACATAAAAGATACCCTGTATATATATATATATATACAGGGTGTCCCAGAACTCAACGTCAAGCCGAAACGGGGTGACAGGATTGATTGTAACCATCATGAGAAAAATCAGAAAAAAAATCTATCCCATGCAGTTTGAAAATTATGGGCATTTAAGAGAAACCTAGAAATTTGGTCAAACTGTAACCATTTTTCGGTTATTGTGAAACAAACCCAAACAAACCCAAGTTTCCTAGAATTAAGACTATTTGTTAAACTATGAATTTGAAATTTTCAAAATTTGTCTACTTTGAAAGGCCCTGCTTTATTTTTTTTCTGATTTTTCTCATGATGGTTACAATCAATCCTGTCACCCCGTTTCGGCTTGACGTTGAGTTCTGGGACACCCTGTATATATATATACCCACATATACATATACATACAATACGTACAGATGCACAAGTAGGCACGAGCGATTTACTGGGAAATAATTATAGGTACGCGAAGAGCACTTCCGTGTTATATGCGAGGAGACGACGACGAATCAGCAGCTGCTCTCTAATTTTCAGAACTAGTCTCCTGGCTCGACACGAGACGTAGCTATGAGCGCGCTCGAGCCCGCGGCTGCGCTCGCGTGTGTTGGGAATGGATTTTAGGGCCATATCGAATCAAGGGTTGTATAGTAAACTTAATGTGGAAACACGAATTTTCTATTTATTTAAAAACGAACACGTTTTTTTGTATATTTTAACGTTTTTTGCTTGGCATTAATTCAAAGGTAAAAAACGACCAATAAAATGGTATCTTAGTGTATAAAGAGTACGCGGCGTGTTGGTCAGTGGAGTAGAAATTTTGTTTTCTATAACTTGGCGTCAAAAGACGCTGCTGTGTCTCAATATTTGCTCATCATTATATCGAACGAAAAAATATCGAACGTTGGGTCAGTTGATGATAAAGCTTGCTTAAGGTTGAATTTTCGAAAATAAGACTCTTTTATCGGTTAGTTGCATCGCCTAGGGTCTTAATTTTTATCTGCGACAAAGGTTTGGTAAAAAGTTGCGAAATTGACCGAGTTGTGACGATTTTGGTGACGAGTCACATCGCCCACTGCGTTATGGCAATCCGTAGTTTTCAAATGAAACAATGATTGTGAAAGAAATGATAAAAATTGTTTTTTTTTTCGTTGTCGAAAATCGTTGTTTTTTTACAGCTTGCCATTTTTCGAATTTTCAAATAATATATATCACATCAGGATAGTATTTCAACCCTACCAGTCTGACTTCCAGCCTAGAAAAAGGAACGTGCATGCAGAGACTGCAACTTAACAATATAGGGTACCTCAAAATGACCTGACATTTTAATTTATTAATAAAACGTATTATCTATTTGAAAAGTACGAATATTTCTTTTTTTTGATACAAGGTACACACACGGAGGTTATTTGTAGAACGCAATATCCGATAAATGGCCGCCTCGTTCCTGTTTGCAAACGTTCACTCTTTTGACGAAATTTTCAACATCATTTTAGAATAATTGCGGAACAATTTCATTAATGGTGCGTCCAATTGCTTCCTTGAGCACCGGAATGGTCTATGGATCCTTTCAGAAAAGCCCGAGAAAAGAAGTTCAATGCTGTCAAATCGCACGATCTTGGTGGCCAATTGACATCGCCGCGGCGCAAGATAACACGACCATGAAACTTCATCTGCAATAACTCCATTGTTTCGCCCGCAGTGTAGCAGGTTGCGCCATCTTGTTGAAAGAGTAGGTCTTCCAATTCCATGCCGTTTGTGCCATTCATCGGATATTGTGTTCCACACATAACCTCCGTGTTTTTACCTTATATTAAAATAAAAATATTCCTACTTTTCAACTAAATAATACGTTTTATTGATAAATTAAGGTAATCTTATCGCTTTACACTAGTCATACCACTGATCATACTTGAGACTTGTACAATTTATATTTTTAACATATGCAAAAAAAAATAATTTGCGATAAGTAAGATTTTCCATGTGTAAACTGTTTAATTAATGTTCACATTTAATTAGAAAAATGAAAAAAAAAAGTTATTCCAACGATTCACGCAGTATTTCTAGGTTCGATATTTGGCAACGTTGGTTCTATCTCCGTCTCTTTTTACTCAACCAGGCGAGTTTAACCTGCATGCTTTTCAACGTCGATCTGTCAAAACAATATCAGGTGCGGGAAATATAAAGCATCGTATTCGGGCCACGACTGGTAAAAAGCGTGGAAAATTTGTGTCGTCGAAATATGTCGGTTAAAAATCGAAATATGTGTGGAAATTCGAATGAGTGAGATGAGGTTAGGACTACAGTCAGCTGTTGCCTTGCTGTCACGTCTCTTTATCGTAGCAAGTGGTAATAAATTCAATACCGGAAGTTCAAATTAAACTTGATATTACATAAGAATTAAGTCAACAAGCGTAATTTTTCTGAGAGCATTGGATTACCACAAGTGTTAAGTATGTAAACCTGATTATTTTAAAAAATCTGACGCATTCCCACTATCATATACATCCTTGTAGCGACCGGAAATTGGGTTTTTGTATGTGGTCTCGGAATTCATTCACAAAATTTTTAATTTTTTTTCTCCGTAACAAGGTCGATAACTAAGCCAGAAATTTTACAAGGACGATTATTAATATATTTAGCGAATCTCAAAAAAAAATTATGAAAATCCTATGGACCGAAGCCCGGCGATAGAATCACCTTAAAATGTCACGTAATTTTGAGACAGCCTTTATTAGTGATATTTGATAGAACAATGAAACGAGGCTAAGCGCCCACGAGGGTGCGTCAATTTATTATTCTCGTGCGCGCGCGTTCGCCTGCGTAATTCGAGAATTGTGAATAAACGCGTGCGCTCTCGGGGGCGTCTGGATCGAAAGAACTACGTCGCGTACTAATCACTCGCGACATTACACGCCGTTTCAAGTGAATTGGTATTCACGCGCTCCGAGAGTAGAGGACCTAGACCCAGTACTCATCGCGAATTGGCCAATATATTCGCGTGTCCGCGAGGACCAGCTCGAGCTAGCGCGCATAACCCGCAGTGAATTGGGTTAGAAAGTGGCGTCGTGTATGTCGGGCCACCCCGCCTCCCAACATTGCGATATGCGCGCAATTGAGAGCCAGCTCGCCGTTCACAACCTTCGATTTCTCACCGCGTTTAATCGCGGAGGTGACAAAATTATCGTCACTCGAGCGAACAATTACTATTGCCCGCCTAGATCAGTGGAATCGTAATTTTGTCGACTGCCGAAAAAATTGGATGATAAGGAGTCACCGATTAAATAGAAAAAAATTAATCGCTACGTCCCAACGATGCAAAGTTCAACATCATTCGAAATCGAATGATTGTGGTTACTGTAAAATAATACATTTCCACAAAAACCAGATTTCAATTTGGCACGATATCATCTGCATTTTTCCAATGGTACGAAAAATTGTCGTTAAAAAAATTGATAACGATGGGCAGTTGTGAAATACCGTTGTGAAATAAAAACCGGCGATAAATGGAAAACTTTCCGAGAGTAATTACGTTTCAATTCAATATTACAATTATGCGGGTACCTAACGAGCTGCGGAACCTCTCTTGATACGTGGCCCAACGCGCACTTGACCACGTTTTTTTTTTTCAGCTTCGTATCGCACAGATTTATGAGGGCAGCTATGTATATGAAAATATATGTATTCTCGTATGCATGGGAAAGGAGAGGGAGAAAGAGAGAGATAGAGAGAGAGAAATGAGTAGAGCAGGTGCGTCGATTCTAGGATTTAGAGGTCAGTCATCAACCGAGAGAGTCGACCTCGACCCGATTCGCGACAAGGTCCGCCGTCGACCCCCCTCTCCGAGAGGGCCAGCGGTGCCCGTTCGCAATCCTTTGCTCTCGTCATACCCACGACAGCGTCCATTCAGTGTACTTGCACTCCAAACCCTGCAGGCCACGTTGTAATGCGCACAAAGCCGGTGAAAAAAAAAAAAAAACAAAAGAGCGACAACGAGCTACCATCGAAATTAGGAATCGCTCCTTACGTTCAATCACGAAAAGATTGATCGATTCCTACACTTATACAACGTTGAAGTTTGCATCGTTGGAATGAAACGATTTTTTTTTCTTCACTTTTCATTTTTATCATTATTCAAAGCCGTTTTTTCGCAAATTGACGTCGAAAATCCCTAATATTAGGACGTTGAATAATTTCTCGCTGTTTTATCACAGATGGCGTTACCAGAAACCGCGTACGTGTAGCTTAAGATGCTATCGCATCTATAAAGAAGTGCTATAAGCAAACTTGAAGTTCATGTCATTTCGCCGACGTGTAAACAACTTTTTTTTTTCATAGTGTTGAACAGGTCAAATTTCGTGGCTAAAAAGAGTATTTGCGGGGGATGTTACTACACTACTTTATTCAAAAAAATAGTATGCAGCTGAAACACACAGAATTCTTGTTGAGACTTACGGCGACCATGCTCTGTAGGGAACAACAGACAGAGATTGGTTTAGACGAGTCGAAAATAATGATTTTGATGTGTTGAATTGGAGGCATCACTTCATGAAGACTCATGGCAGACGCTAGCTGAACTTGCAGAATAATAGCTGAATTATCCGATTATTAATAACTTCATTGTGTTGATAACTGTTGTGTGATTAACTGCATTGTGTGAACAACTTTTGTGTGATCAACTCCTAATGTAGGAGTTGATCACACAACAGATCACACAACAATAACTGTTCTCACTAACGGTTGATCACACGGGGAAACAGTTATTCATAACTGTTATGTGATCAACTGCAGTGTGTTAATAACTGTTGTTAATAACTGTTGATCACACTGGGAATTTGACTTGATCACACTGGGAATTTGAGTTGATCACACTGAGAAAAAGTTATTAATAACTGTTGATCACACAACAGTTATTCATAACTTTTGTATGATCACACAACAGTTATTTGTGTGATCAACTGCAATATGTTAATAACTGTTGTGTGATCAACTGCATTTTGTTAATAACTGTTGATCACACTGGAATTTGAGTTGATCACACTGGAAAACAGTTATTAATAACTGTTGATCACACAACAGTTATTCATAACTGTTGTGATCAACTGCATTGTGTTAATAACTGTTGATCACACTGGGAAACAGTTATTAATAGGTGTTGATCACACACTACATTGTGTTTTAATAACTGTTGATCACACTGGGAATTTGAGTTGATCACACTGGGAAACAGTCATTAATAACTGTTGTGTGATCAACTGCATTGTGTTAATAACTGTTGATCACACTGGAACAGTTATTGATAACGGTTGATCACACAACAGTTTCGAAACGTCTGAAAGTATTAGGAATCATGTGTTTTTTAATAAAGCATTAATTTTCACGAAAAAAAAGGTGAGAACTTATTTAACATCCCAATAAGAATACGTAAGAACATTCGAGCGATTTTCACAGCCAAAATTGCCCAAAAAACGATTGAGTAATTTGAAGAATGAGTTTTCATTGCGTTCCAACGATGCAAACTTCAACGTCATGCACCCATGGGGTAAATGGCCCTGATGAACCTTGGTGAAAAAGGCAACCAATACGCACGATCGACACCCAAGTCCGAATTTCAAAAAGCCAAGGACGAGAATAAGATACAATAATAGAGCTCGAATCACACGAGAAGCTAAAAAACAAAATGAAGGGCACGTGGAGGAGTAGGAGGGAAATAGAGGGTCGAGGAAAACGAGAAAATTCTTACGTGCGCAGCTATCAGCATAATCTCTGCCATTGGGAATACCACGATCGGGTTTCAGATAACACGATAATCGTACATACTGTATGTGATGTACTATTAATAGAAAATTATTTTTCAACATAACGCGTCGCACGTCGATTTTCGAATGGATACGCTTACGAGTCTCTGAATAATTAAGTTTTTTTTCCTCAATTATTTTACCATCATAGTGTAAGCTAACGAAGAAAATATACAGTTTTTTTTCATCCTTGTTAGCATACAAGGTACATTTTTTCCGACGTTGAAGTTGGTGCCGTTGGAATGCAACGATATTTTTCTTTATTTTCATCATTACCGGAAGCCTTCATTTTGCAAATTGAAGTCGTAAATTTCTAATGAGAATCGCCTAAATCGGCAAAAAAAGAATTTATTTTCCGTTGCATTCCAATGATGCAAACTTCAACGTCATCATTTTTTACAATTTGCCAGTCAATCATTTTCTACAATAATAAACAAATAAAATCTCTCGCCAAAAATGCAATTATTAAAAATATGTTTCGTATTTACTATTGGAAAATAGTAAATACGTGGCACTTGGCACTTGGCGCATTCGATTTCAAAGTTGTTCGATGATCGCCAATCGTCATATCGCTCATCCTCTAAAAAACTGTCATAACACCGAAAAATCGTTTATTGCAAATGGCTACGTATTATTTATAACCCTCAAAGAGGTTAACAAATTTCACAATAAGAAAATACACATCACATTGCAGGCTAATTTATATCACAGTGGCCTCACGAGTGTGACGAAAAAATCAAAATGCGTTTTTCTCAAAACAGCATTTTTGTGTTGACAGTTTTCTAGTCGACTAGCGATATTCCAACTAACTCCTATTTACCATCTATTCAGTTGCGTAATTTCCCGGGGGGTTTTCCGAAGTTGACACATTTTCTACGAACCCGTTCGATTAGAGGGGGGAGGGTCTTGCGCCTTTTATTCCTTATTGGCTATTGCAGGACGAGTGAGACGTCGGATCAGCGTGACTGCGACTCACGTGGATCATCGTGGGCACGGCAATAAGGGACTCAAGTGATTCGAAACGTGGGCACGGGCAACTTTACATGCAAAGCGGATGCACGCAAATACACAAACGTCAATGGAGACAGGGCATTTTTATTTATATCCATGTCATTATTGGCTATTAGCGTATCTAACTGTGTCGAAAACGATCCTTGCAGATTTCAATGACATTGTTCATTTATGGTCTTGAAGTTTGCATCGTCGAAACTCAACGAAATTTATTTTTAGTTTTGTCATCACTCGAAATATTTCGTTGCAAATTTGGTTGTAGAATCTGGAAAAAATAACAAAAAAAAAAACGTCGAGGTATTCTCGTAGGTTAAAAGTGCCAAAAACTTTTGATGATAACAAGTTGACGACTAAAAAAAAAGAATTTTCGTTGCATTTCAACGATGCCAACTTCAACATCACGTTTTGGGGAATGGAAGGATCTTGCAATGGATTTTGTATAAATATGGGTTTATAAAAAATGTTCGAGTTATTCTCTTAGCTTAAAAGTGCCCGAATCATTTGATGATAACAAGTTGACGACTAAAAAAATGAATTTTCGTTTCATTCCAACGACGCTAACTTCAACATCACGTTCATTTTGGGGAATGGAAGGATCTCGAAATGGATTTTGTATAAATATAGGTTTATAAAAATGTCCGCTTCATTGTCGTAGCTTAAAAATGCCAAAATTTTTTGATGATAACAAGTCGACGACTAAAAAAAAATGAATTTTCGTTTCATTCCAACGATGCTAACTTCAACATCACGTTCATTTTGGGGAATGGAAGGATCTCGAAATGGATTTTGTATGAATATAGGTTTATAAAAATGTTCGCTTCATTGTCGTAGCTTAAAAGTGCCAAAAACTTTTGATGATAACAAGTTGACGACTAAAAAAATGCATTTTCGTTTCATTTCAACGATGCTAACTTCAACATCACGTTCATTTTGAGGAATGGAAGGATCTTGCAATGGATTTTGTATAAATGTACGTTTATAAAAAACGTTCGAGACATTCTCGTAGCTCAAAAGTGCTAAAAACTTTTGATGATAACAAGTTGACGACTAAAAAAAAATGTATTTTCGTTTCATTCCAACGATGCTAACTTCAACATCCCGATCATTTTGGGGAATGGAAGGATCTCGAAATTCATTTTGTATAAATATGGGCATAACATTATCTAACGGTAATGTTGAAGACATTGGGGTTTACATAATGTGCAGGATGGCAAATGATGTCTTCAAAACTACCATCCACATGTTCGTATACTTGGAGCGAGCATTTTATCTGATTCATACCCGACGACTAGCCAAAAGAGAATCTCGTTGCTATTAATATGCAAAACCGCGTGTTGTGACTCATGACGCGAAAAATGCCCTTCGACTTTCGGCACAACGAGCATTGAGGGGACGGCGATCGATTCTTTCAACGTTGTCGATCTTTGTCGGAATTTTTTTTTAACCGCAGATGAAGGGGTGTGGGCGAAAATCGGTAAGAGAGAGGGGTGTGAGGGACGCGGTGCATCGGAGGAAACGATTCCGCGACAAATCGCAGGTGAACAGGAGAGGAGAGGAAAGGAAGAAGATTGAGTGCGAAGCGGTATAGGGAAGGCCGATTACTGTGTCAGTAGGCTACCGATCGCTGTTGCGCGCCATCTCGTAGCGGCGTTCCGACCGAATTCGGCGGGCGAAGAAATCGAGACCGGAAAAGCAGTCTCTTTCCCGCTCTCTTGCTTGCTTTCTATCTCTCGTGCTTACTTTGTGTCTGACTCTCCCCCCCCCCCCCCTCTCGTGGATTCTGATTGTATATTTTTATTCTTATTTGATTTCATTTTACTGCGGATTATTTTTCATTTTGTGCTCCGGTGTTTTTCTTTTTTATTATTTGTCTTATTGTGAAATAATTTTTGCATTATACAGACGCACCTATTCTTTTCTATTTTTGAATCGAGTTTTTCTTTTTATTTTAATTCGGCAAATTGCCCCGTTCTTTCATCCAGATCTTTCTCCATCGAAGAAATGCAGTTGCGCGAAATAAAGAGCCTTCATATTTTCAATTAATCGTTTCTCCGCGATGTTCCGACTCAGCTTCGTGAGCGTGCTTTTTTTTAATTCATTTTCAATGACGCTGAAGTTTGCATCATTGAAACACAATGATATATTTTTATTTTATTTTTTTATTTTTGTTATTATCCAAATGTTTTTTGTGGCAAATTAAGGTCGTAATTTCCCAATGAGAATAGGTAGAAACGTCCAAGCGATTTTCGCAGCTCAAATCGACAACAGAATACTCGAGTAAATAAAAATAATTAATTTTCGTTGTATTCCAACGATGCAAACTTCAACGTCATCACTTTCAAAGGCGTTACGAAGTTTTTCTTTGAATCTCGTGAAACATTTAACTTCGAATGTGTTGATATTTTTTTTTATATATTAAATTTATTTTAAACGAAATTAAATATTTCTTAAATTATCATCAAACTCTCGAATATTCTGAGGCATTTTTTTAAATTATCATGAGAGACTTTGTAGCAATGGTATTGCCCAATTAGTTTATTTCTGATTATGCATATCATTTGTTTTAACGCCAAAAGTTCACTCTCACTTGACTTGCCCTTCAATTATACAAATGTCGATTGTCCAATGAACGTTGAGAAGAACGAGGAGTGGGCGAAACGCGTGCCTCGACGTCGATGAACTGTTATTTTATATTTCATACGCAGATATACCAACAAATGTATGTATGCGAGTTTTTATCGAAAATTGCACAATGTCACGTTCGATGTCCGGTCCTTCGAATATCAACCGGATTCTTGTTAATTAATATTAATAATTATTTTTATTAATGCTATGAGCAATTTAATGAGTTTTAATTCGATTTTCGCGTAGATGCAACAAAGAGTACGAAAACGCGAATGTTGATGAAATGCGAAAAAGTTGACACATGCAACATATATTGTGCATTTCCTGCAGTCAAGTACGCGATGTAAAAAAATAACCCGGAGTATCGGGAATTTCCGATAATCCACTATCGTTTGTCTCAGTCAGATAACACGAGAAACAAAAGACTACCGACATATTCATATATATATATAATCGACTAACGATCAGATTAATGTCGCGATCAGGCTTGCAAAATATCGTAACCCCGATACGAGAACGTAAAATGTTAAAAAGATAATCCGCTGAATTCACCTTATTCCTTAGCAATCTCCTCTTTTTGCTAGTCACGTTATTTAACGAGCATCCGAACAATTTTAACGAACGCCCGTGGAAAATCCCCATTCGCGTCACATTAAACAAGCTCGCAAATATTTTCGAATCGATTTAAAGTGTATTAAGAGGGAATGACACCTCATCGCGGTCGGTATAGCAGAACAATTATAGATTCCCAAAAATCTCTGAAACGGCTCTTCAGATCCCGTCGAAACTTTGCCAAACGACGTCAAATAGATAGACGAATAGCTGTCAGCTCCTCAAATTTTCCGAATTTGAGAAAAAAGATGTAGATTGGCTTATCATAAGCCAATCTAGTTTTTTTTCTTAAATTCAGAAAATTTGAGGGGAAGACAGCTGTTCGTCTATCTATTTGACGTCGTTTGGCAAAGTTTCGACGGGACCTGAAGAGCCGTTTTCGAGATTTTTGGGAATCTATAATTGTTCTACCATACCGACCGCGATGAGGTATCATTCCCTCTTAATTTTGTTCGCGGTCTGATGTTTCCAGCAGTTCGTTTTTATCGAAATTTAATCAACGGAATTCTTCAATCACTCGCGCACGAAATTATTAATTTACTCAATGTACCGAAGTGAGCTCGATCGAGCCGAAACATGATGTCGAAGTTTGCATCGTTGGACTGCAATTAAAATTTGTTCGAACAGCCCAAATTTTTTCTCGGAGATTCCGAATGCAGTCGCAATGTAAATGTAAACACGACAGTTTTTTTATAATCTTCATCAGAAATTTGCAACCGAATTTGTTGAACGAATTTTTTGTTAATCGGGTAATTATGAAAATAATGGAATAACCGGAAAAAAAACAATTTTTTTGGGCGTTGAAGTTTGGATCGTTGGAATACAACGAAAATTCATATTTATATTTTTATTTCCTTACTTTCATTATGATACCGAATATTTTGTACATATATCCGTTGCAGATCTGCCGATAAGCATGGTGAAAAATCGTCGAGGGATTTTGACAACTAAAATCTGCTTGAAAAAACTAAAAAAAAAAGTCGACGAAATTATTTTTCGTTGCACTTCAACGATGCAAACTTCAGTCCCATGTGCTTAAACCATCCTACTCGTCTGCATCAATTTTTATTGACGTTTTTACATGACGATAAAAAAAATGTTTTCGTTGGTTGTACATTTTATAAAATTTTGATAAGTTTAAGATGAATGAAAAAAATGTTGTCCAATTTTTTTTTTCATCCGTAAAAATAACCGTACGACCTTCGGAGATAAGAGGAAAAAAATTATTGTGACCTCGGGATCGCGGCGGTCGGTGCGCCGGTCGATTTGACGTGAAGTCGCCCGTGTACTTATCGCTTTGAGGATACACGTTTTTACCGAGCAAGAGAGAACGAGAAGGGGAGATAGATGGATAATTTTTCCGTAAATTTATTCGAGTATGCGTGCGTGTGTCAGAGTGTAGGTGACAAGTTCGTTTCTGACTTATCGAAATCTTAGCCGAATATATACTTGTTTTCGAAATGGCAAGCGGGGAGTCGTTGCGAAGCCAACGAGACGGGGAGAGATACCAACAAAACTCGTTTATATATACCGGGAGTAAATTTTTTTTTTCTCGATAATTATATTCATCGTATCTCTCCAAGTTCGCCCCGAGTCTTTTAAAATCGCCTTTAACATTCCGCTGGTCTCGTCACGTTGAATATTAATTCGAAAAAAGCTTCGAATATTCTCTCGCTTCGATTTTCAAGTAAGCGAATAAAATCAGAGGAAACAAAACTAAAACCACAGTTGAGGTGAATAATTGTCAATAGTGTGAATTAACTTTAATACCAATAGAAAAATAAGGTTCTTTAGGCAGTCTTCTAGTCTATATCTAACCAGCTCTATTCAACCGAATGATTTAAAATTTGGGATGAACATTCACTATATATTCCTCTATCGTCCATATCTCGGGCATTGCGAAATTATCATTATCACTATTTAATAAAAAAAAATTTACTTCGAAAAAAATAGAGCGAACAATAATTTTTTTTTTAAACAGTCGCCCATTAAAACGTTTTTTCTTCGTTTTCGTACCTGCCATAATGACACTCTAATTCATCGAGAATTTTTTTTTTCTTTCTGTTTCAGGTGAATGGGAGCTTTGGAATCATGTTAACCGCCTTAACCCTTTTTTCACGGCAATATTTCGAAGCCCATAACTTTTTAATTATAATGTTTTTGCCGAAAATTTGTTTCGTAAGTTCCTGAAACATCAATTAAAAAAAACTGTAAAAAATGGATACTAATTTTTTTTTAAATTTTGTCGAACGCGAAATTTAGGCCTTTGGACTAAAATACTATCTTAACTCCTAAAACTTAAAAAAATTCAAACTCACATATTCATAATTAAAAACCGTTTTCATTTTGATTCTGATAATTTAATTTCGTTCTCGGCGCGTTCGACGGAATGATAAACATTTTTTTAAATATCGCTTTTCGAAATTCGTGATCTCCTTTTCCACAAGTGTGGAATAAAAATACCTTTTTTTTTCAAATTCGATAACAAAAATCCGCAAACGAGGTGGGTTTAAGCTTTCCTGCGCTTGTCTTTATTGACGTGCAATTAAAATGAAAATAAGTATAGTGCCTATAACGAGTGTATTAATAATTTCGTAAAATTTTCGAAATTCTTGACCTCCTTTCCCAGAAATAAACGACCGCGAATAAATTTTTTATTTGTTCCCTAGCAACGGCTTTTTTTCGTTCCTTCGAATGCAGAAAAGTATTCGCGTATCGAATGAGGGTTTCGAGCGGTAAAGATCGTCGATACAACGATCGAGTATTGTTCCGAGTATAATAAATCAGATATAACTCCGATTCGGTTGAACGTTAGCGGGGGGGGGGGGGGGGGGTGGAGTTTCACCTTCGTTACGCACGATCGGCCACAGGAGACAATTAAGACAAATAACAATATAACACGCGAATAATCACAAAAGTTTCGTCGCAACGTATCTCGGTCGAGTGTTGAGTAATATGTGCTCATTCGATCGAGACGATGGAGCACGTAGCAAAAAAAAGGGGCTGGCTTGAAATTCCGAACTTTAAATGATTAGAACGCTCAAAACTCCGAAAAAATGCTATAAAAAGTCTGAACACCGTCAAAATAATTCGGCTATGGAAGTTTTTAAAGTTTCCAAATTTTCGATAAATCGACGAATTATTTCAAGAATTTTTTATATTGAGAAGTGACTTAACGTCAATTTACATATTCGTCCCCGAAAGAGAACTCCGAAAGAATACTATAGAAAAATATTATGGAAAATCTGAACACGAATTTTAAAATTGACGCAAAATCACTTCTTAATAAATAAAAAAATCTCGAAATAATTCGTCGATTTATTGAAAATTTTGTAACTATTAAAACTTCCACAGCCGAATTATTTTGACGGTGATAAGATTTTCGGAGTTTTGGTCATTCGTGTAAAATTCTTTTGGAGTTTTGAGCGTTCTGATCGAATTTCGGAATATTGAAATTCGGAATTTTTACCTTCGGAGCATTTAAAGTTCGGAATTTTGAAGCAGCCCCAAAAAAAATTATTCTCACTACAATGAATTAAGAAATTAAATGTCAGGGGAAAAAAACGAAAATTGGCTGTGGGTTTGTTTGGGTTGTCAAATGGATGAGCTGTCAAAAGGGATGTGATCGCCAAAGCCCGGAAGGCCACGATAAATAAATGAAATCGCAGAAAGTAAAAAAAGTTTCATTTCCAAGAAGAAACAGATATCTCTCATTTATCAATCACGCGCAAAATTATCGCACCCACGAATCTCCCGAGAGGCTCACAAAATGACGTTTCACTTTTGTCGTATCGTAGTTTTTTTTTTCGTTCCTATCGGTCACGAGTCCCAAAGGTGATGAAGAATCGCAGATTTACGTACAATGAAGCACGGGCCGCTTCCAGCGCGACATGATTCGCGCGGTGACGAAAACAAAGAAGTCGCACGACGATAAATTTAGTCCGCGCGCGCTCTCGAGGCATATCCCGTAGAGAAAAAAAAACATCACTCGTACAGGCGATATTGTTCATTGATTTTTTTTAAATTGTTAACTCGTCATCGTCCAATTTTGTTTTGCAGTTTAACGGGCTTTTTTTTTAAATGCGTTTTCCGAAAATATTTTCTTCGATAGTATCACCGTTTAGCCATATTCCCTGAAAATTTCATCGAAATATTCCTAAAATTAAATGAGCTCAAACTTTCAACGCGTTTTTCTCGAAACACTGTTTTTAAAGGCGGTGGACATGATATCTCGGGAACGACTCGATGGATTGCTTCCAAATTTACAGGAGATACGACGAGAAACATTTAAAGGTCGCTGACGATCTCACATTTTCAAAATCTATCTTCATTTTTCAATAGTCACGTAAAAACTACGATTTTTTCATAAATTTTGTTTGCTTGAGTTTCAAATCGTGGCGGCGTTGTTAAAAAAAAATGATTTTTAAAATCAACGATCGTCAACGACTCGTATATATTATTAACTCGAATAACCCGTTTGGTTTTTAGCTTTCGGATCAACCCTTTAAGCTAGAGGGTGTCCACCGCCAAACGTGGCGAAAAAAATTTCATCATAAGCCGTTGGCCATGTTTTTTTCTGTATTTTTTGGTGATTTTTTTTTGCTCTCTATATATGTACTTTGGTGTTTAAAAAACGCGTTCCTTTTTCACCAGCCGTTTCCCAGAGAAAGAAATTCGGAATTTGGCAATTTTTTCGGGCCTCTGGGCAGATGTACGCCCTTAAAGCTTTTTTTTCCAAGTTCTACAATCCGAACTCGCAGCAAAATATTTCGAGCGATAGCGAGAAAGAAGAATTTTCGTTACGCATCAACGATGCGTCACGACGAAATGTTTTTAAAATTCCATCAGTACGTTAATTCGACGGAATCGAAAATTCTCCGATTAAATTAACATTCAATTTGTGCAATAAATAATTCCTTGGCACGGCCCCGAATGTGTCAGCCAAAGTAATTTCGTTCTCCAGTTTACGCTTTGGCATCGCGAGCGAAAAGAGAGGTGGTATTTTTTCGCGATATCGTGCGTTTATTCAAGTGTTTTTTTTTTTGTTCAGCTCATCGCTAATTATATGCGTATCCGTATAACTCCGTGACGAGCAGACCCCGCGCAAGCGCGACGCGAATAAGTATGAACTCGTCGTTTCTTCGTTGACATCCAACAACGAGGCTCGTAACGCAAAACATTATTGCTCCAATTGCTTCTCGTCCCCGCCACACCGCATGATGGCCCTGCATTCTTAATCGTCAATACCCCCCCCCCCCCAAAAACCGCCACCGAAATTGCACCCAATAATTAAAATGTGAATAATCCATTTCGTACAAAAAAATTTTTTTTTTTTAAATCGCCGAAGTCCGTCGACCACGAAAAATCGTTTGATGAGTACCACTCGTAATTACCCTAGAATGGTACACTTATTATTTTGCCTTCAAATACACACTGGGGCACAAAACGTACCCCACGCGTATTTATTTATAACCCCGATTATCGGGGTTATAAATAGTGAATAAAATTTTTGGAAGCACATGATTTTCATCGTCTTTTAACGAGGAAGACGATGGTACCATTTAAAAATTTGAGAAAATTCGAAAAGAGTCAAAGTTTGAACCAAAGGGAAAAGAAAAATTTTAATTGGTAAAATTGAATACTTTTGCAAAATTCGTGGGGTTTTGTATGTTTACCAAATACAAAATCACGAATGTATCCCAGGGTACCATTGTAGGGTTAATTTTCCACCCGGACAATAGCAACTTCCGTCCATGGGAATACGCGAGAATTTATGATATTGAAGTTTGCAACGCAAATTCGTTTTTTTAATTGCCCAATTTTGTTGCCCATTCAGGCCGTAAAAATCACTCAAACGTTTTCACGTACTTTCATTAGAAATTTATCATCTCGATTTAGAAAAAAAAGTCTTTGGATAATGATAAAAGCTAAAAAATTAAAAAAGAAGAAAAAAATCGTTGCATCCCAACGATGTAAACTCCAATGTCGTGAGAAGTAAGGGAACTTACGATTTTTCTCGCGCAGCGAAAACAAACAAAAAAAAGGAAAATCGACACGCCGGTATCGTCGATCAGGGTGTACGTGTACTCGATTGTGTACGTATCGGTAGTTAAGAAAGTGAATCGCAAAAGGCGAACACGACGTGCGGGCACTGTCTCTTGAAAACCCGGAAGCAATCAAGCTCGCGTTTCTCCAAGATCCCCCCCTCGCACTCACGTTGACCAACATACATAGCTGTGGTCTCGTCACTTCCGGGCACTCGTGCCTCGTTTCGTTTACTCGGGGAAAGGAAATTTCCAAGACAATCGACTTCGAGGACGATCGTCTTCGAATCACAGTAGCCGAATCCCCATACTCAACACAACGCAAACCTCGATGATTCGGGCGTCACTTTTCGATAAGGATGAGCATATTCATAAAAATATTATTTCTGGGTCCGTCCGGTCTTCAACGTCGACGATTCTTTGAGAATCATTTGAGGACCGTCTTCAAGGGCCAGTTGGGTTGATAGTCAACATTATGTGGATGCTTCAAAACATCCTAGTTTTTCAAAAAATACTCTTGCTTATTTGGTTTATCTAAAAAAGTCTTCTTTTCAACCTTAAACGTTAAGGAAACTTTATGAAAAAAAGATCTTATGCAGAATTTTCATACAAACCAATTCAAACATTTGACTTTGATAGCCTGCGGTGTCAAAAAAATGGACTACGCATATCGTGCCAATTGCTTCAAAAAGTAAAGTTCAGATTTAAAAAAAAAAAAAAACAAAACCCAAAATTTCGAAAACCGCGGGAGTTTTACTAAACTGAAATTTCGGCATATAGTAGGACATGATCCGACCTATCAACAGTTGCAGGTTTATCCATCCATGACAGGACACCCTGTATATATATATATGTTGATTCCAACTGGCCAGACTCCACAAAGCAAGTACGCAACGGCAAAAAAAAATTGAAACTCCATTGAAACACGCGAGAAATCGAAACCCGCGCGCGGTCTCGTGAAAAGCAACAAGTCGCAAACAACAATAAGAAAAATGAAGAACAAAAAACAGCACTATCCGCTTGCGGCCGAGTCGACCGCGTCTTATCGACCCGCGAGCGAGAAAAGCCCGAGGGAGAATGCAAAACGATCGTGACTTCGTAATTTTTTGTTCAATCTAAATGATCCTTTATCGTTTTTTTTTTTAAGCACTGATAAATATTCATCGCACCGAGGCGACGTTGCGAGTTTTTCACGCTATTCTTCGCTCGCCTCTCGACGGTGACTCGGTCAGTTAGAAGGTTAAAAAAAAAAGAAACGCTCAACCGGATAGCAGAGGAAAAAAAATTAAGGTAATTGAAAATGCAACGAAACTGGCAATTGAGCGGTTATTGTGACCTTGCGGTCTACATTCTTCGAAAAAGGGAGAAAGAAAATTCTCGAAAAAAAAAAAGTAAAAAAGCACAGTGTCGATCGATTGTGAAAATCGTATGGAACCGATGCTGTTGAACTTTACGTAGTTGGAACGCAACGAAAATTCTTTTTTGTTTTTCTGATTTCTTTATTTGTATTACTTTTTAAACTCTTTTTTGCAGGTTCAGTTGATGGATCCCTAGTGAGGATCTTTAAAAATGTTTGTGATTATTGTAGGCCAAATAGGCCGTGAAAAAAAAATGGGCAATAAGGGAAAAAATTAATTTGTTGCGTTCCACCGGTGTAAGCTTCGAATATAATCAGAACCGACGGTATAGAGGTTTGACGAAGAATAAATATCGTGGACGTTGAAGTTTGCCTCGTTGGAATGCAACGACAATGTTGAAATGAAATCGAGTGCCGAAGTGACCGAGACTGGCCAGAATGTTCCTGAATGTTCTCGAAGGTTCCAAAATGTTCCCGAATGTTCTGGAATGTTGGCGAATGTTGTAAAATGTTTCAGAATATTATAGAACCTTCCGGAAGGTTCGAGAATGTTCTAGAATGTTATAGACTGTTTCAGAAGGTTCGAGATTGTTCTAGAAAGTTCCAGAATGTTCGAGAATGTTCTAGAATGTTATAGACTCTTTCAAAAGGTTCGAGATTGTTCTAGAAAGTTCCAGAATGTTCTATAATGTTCGAGAATGCTGGAGAATGTTGTAGAATGTTGCAGAATAGTATAGAATGTTCCAGGGTGTTCGACAATGCTCTAGAATGTTCCAAAATGTTCTAGAATGTTATAGACTGTTTCAGAAGGTTCGAGATTGTTCTAGAAAGTTCCAGAATGTTCGAGAATGTTCTAGAATGTTATAGACTCTTTCAAAAGGTTCGAGATTGTTGTAGAAAGTTCCAGAATGTTCTAGAATGTTCGAGAATGTTGGAGAACGTTGTATAATGTTGCAGAATGGTATAGAATGTTCCAGGGTGTTCGACAATGCTCTAGAATGTTCCAAAATGTTCTAGAATGTTATAGACTGTTTCAGAAGGTTCGAGATTGTTCTAGAAAGTTCGAGAATGTTCGAGAATGTTCTAGACTCTTTCAAAAGGTTCGAGATTGTTCTAGAAAGTTCCAGAATGTTCTATAATGTTCGAGAATGTTGGAGAATGTTGTAGAATGTTGCAGAATGGTATAGAATGTTCCAGGGTGTTCGACAATGCTCTAGAATGTTCCAAAATGTTCTAGAATATTCTATAATGTTCCAGAATCTTCTAGAATGTTCCAAGGTGTTTGACAATGTTCTGGAACATCCCAGACGGTTCTGGATCTTTAGAGGGACTTCCTGTTAATTTTTCATTCTTTTGATGCACATTTGATAGCAGCTGGCTGGCTTTGTCCTGAGCGAAGCGAGGGTAACTCTGGCTAGTTTTTAATAACTAAAAATCGTCAAGTGTTCGACGCTCGTCGCGCGTAATCCTGCGTTTCTCTCGTTTCACCATTTGCGCCGCGGGCCATTTCTCGCTCTCTTGTCTCGCGTTCGATTTGTCTAATTATGATTACCGTCATCCTCGCGAGAACGATGTAACATGACGACGATATTGCGCAATGCCTTTTATAATAGCTGACGTTCGCTCGTCATAGTCCCGAGAAATGTCAGAGAGAGAAAGAGATAGATCGAGAGGGACAGAGCAAACAGGTAGAAGACAAAAGACGTGTTTTTGTCCTACACATTCGACGTATATGTGCACATGCAAATGCGTTTGCGCGGTCTCGTCATCCCTTTCACCATCATCGTATTGTCTCGAAAAATTTGGCCTGCAGCCAAACTTATGCAGATATGAATGTTTTTAAATTTAGCTCGAGACTAATGTGTCGCGTCGAATCGTACGCCCCCCTTCGCCCTCTCCTTCTCTCTTTCCTTGATTCTCTAGGTCACCGAGCGGTGCAAAAATAAACGTATGCTCTTCTACTATTTCCGATCACGTTTCTCGACACTGGCGTATTGTACGGTTTCGCCGGAGTGTCTCCACGCAGCCGGCAAAAAAACACACTGCAAGGCTCGCAACTTCGGAACGCAATGAGTACTCTTTTTTTTCTGTTTACATGCCGGCCATTTTTTTTAACCGGGTCGAGCTCGATTCTCGTTAGAGGCCGTCACCCGAAATCCGCAAAAGAAAAAATGCTTTTAGCAATGAAACAAAGTTAAATCAACAAAGAAAAAAAAAGAATTTTCGTTGCGTTCCAAGTAAGCTTCGATCTCGACAAGGAAGCCTTGTCGAGATTGAGACCGAGGCGCACCGATTTCTCAATGGCGGAGACTCAAAAGTCGTCACGATTTTTCGTCGTTTGTTTTATCCCCGCGTAAATTATTACCACCCAGGGGGAGTGGGGTGGTGGTTTGTATTCTCGGGATGAACGAGGGATGAATGAATTTTGCATTACCCAATCGTTTCCGAGATGAAAAAAAAAATCAACGTGTCCTAAAGTGATTGTTGTAAGTTCCCTCTGGCCCCTCGGCTTGTTCCTCCTCCGGGTCCCTTTGCCCAAATCGCTTCCTCGTCGCTTTACCGAAACAAAGGTAGGGTATCACAGGAGAGGACAGGGCGACGAACCCTTGGCCTTGTCGATGTGCAACATTGTCCAAATATCGGTCTCTCTCTCTCTCTCTCTCTCTCTATCTCGTCGGTCGTTTTTGCCCAACAAGAGCGAACGGAGCTCAAGAGAGAGAGAGAGAGAGAGAGAGAGAGAGAGAGAGAGAGGAGAGAGAGAGAGGAGAGAGAGAGAGAAGAGAGAGAGAGAAGAGAGAGAGAGAGAGAGAGGAGGAGAGAGAGGAGAGAGAGAGAGGAGAGAGAGAGAGGAGAGAGAGAGAGAAGAGAGAGAGAGAGAGAGAGAGAGAGAGAGAGAGAGAGAGAGAGAGAGAGAGAGAGAGAGAGAGAGAGAGAGAGAGAGAGGAGAGAGAGAGAGAGAGAGAGAGAGAGAGAGAGAGGAGAGAGAGAGAGAGAGGAAAGAGAGAGGAAAGAGAGAGGAGAGAGAGAGAGGGGAGGGGGGGAGGTGGAGAAGTACGAGGGAAAAGAAACGATGACGTTGATGAGAGATCGGGTTCGCGACCTACCCCAACGGAAACCCGACAACGACCCTCTCGACAAGTGGCTCGTGTGTCCTCGAACCCTAGTTACTTTTCCTTTTCCCCGCAAAAACTCTCTTCCGGGCTTTCTCACCATTCCGGTCGCAAAAAGTCCTCTCTCACTTAAGACACGCCCTGGAAGATGGCCCTCGTTTTTTTAATTCCTCCCAACCTCCTCCTCTCTACCCCCTGGTCGCTCTTACCAGATGTTATGTCATAGATACTTTCCCTCTCCTTCTATCGTAATCTCTACGTGTATCAGTCCATTGTTTCTCTCCCTTTCCCTCTCTTCCGCTGTATCCGTTCTTCCTCCTTCGTCTCTCTCTCTCTCTCGCCGCTATATTTTGCTTTTTCCTTCCGTGCAAGTCTTCCTCGGTCCTTCGCCAGTCAAATTCCTCGAGGCCGAGATTCCGTCTCTCTTCCGCTTCCTCCGCGCCACTTCCGCCATTCCTTCTCTCTGTCCGTCGAACGTGTCAACAATGACGACGAGTCCGCCGACTTACCGCCTGCTACTTGCGCACTGGCTTCTGCAGCATGAGCGTGCGATTAGTCGTAGAGAGTAGCGCGCGTTGTGGTTAATTTATTGCGAGATAGGAGAGTAACGTGAGCGGGTAGCAACAGTAGCGAGGGTTTTGTGCGAGCGAGGACGTGTAGCAGAGGTGATACGTTGGAGCCATTCGCGGTGCGAGTGGCTGACTTTATGCCCGTCCGCGGCGTCTTATATACCCGCGAGCGAGCCCGATCACGTGATCTCCCGAGACCGACTTAGCCCCCACCACGCGCCCTCGTCGCGTTTCGTCCGCTGTGCTCTCTTGGGCGCCTCGAAACACATCGCGAGCTTCGTTTCTCGTATTTTCCTTTGGACGTGTCCCTCTCCCTCTCGCTCTCTCTCTCTCTTTCTCTCTCTCTCTTACTCTCTTCCTCCTCGTCTTCGAGAGCCCAAGTGCTTCGGACGTTAATCGTCGAAGCATACGAGAGTGTGAGTGAAGCTCGAGTTCTTCTTCGTCTATCCGTCCGTCTCCGCGACCGTTATATCGGTGTGGCATCACCAACGAAGAAGAGCTCTCGGACACGCGTGGAGAGCGCGGGCGGTCAGGCGGGCAAACCAGGGGAGGGGTGGGGCTTCGGTCGTAGTTAACGAGGACATCACAACGACGACGTAAAAACCGCGCTCGATCGAGGTCTAGCACACTTAAACAGACCCGCGCGTTATAAAACTCGCGAGCCTCGGGTGACCGCACGCGTTTATCTTATCTTCCAAATAACTCCCCGTTTCGTTAGTCCTGACGCTGTCTCACCACCGTTCGCAATGATTTCTTTTTCATTCACCCGCGCGCTGCCCCCTTTCCTACTCCTCTTTGTCTATTGATTTTAAACGACCGAGACAATTTTATCGCTCGCTTCGCTACGAGTCGTCCCGTTTCTAGGCGGCGCAAGGAACAATGGGCTTTTCCGGCGGGTAGAATACGCGCCACCGTGGCTCGTAAGAGGCGACGTAATCTCGGCGGCCGATCGAACTTGTGATTTTTTTCATTTTTTTTTTCTACGTTACTCCGGTACAATTTATTCGCCTTTTTTGCAATTCGTGCGAAGATACGGAGCTAATTGGTCGCATTTGTTATGCCGAGTTCACGTTCTTAGGCGTACAATGAAATAATTATGATTATAATGGTAGAAATGTAGAAGAAAAATAATAACAGTGATTTTAATCAAAGTAATTAATGATAAGCAATTATCGTGGATGATAAAAAAGATATAAAATGGGGTAAAAAGTCGTTGGTCTGATGTTGCTCGGGGAAAACCGTCATGTTGGATTCCAATTTGTGGGAATCACATGATGTTTGTGTGTGCGCGTGCGCGTGTGTCCGAGAGCGGATAAGAATACGATGTACAAAATGTAGCTGAAGACTTTCCTTACAGTCTTTCGGGCGTTCGTGTGTGTGTGTGTGTGTGTGTGTGTGTGTGTGTGTGTGTGTGTGCGCGCGCGCGTGTGCGTGTGCGTGGGTGTGTTATATGCACACATATCTGAACATATTAATATACACGCATACGCACAACTCGCGCGAGCGACGTACAATAAAGGCGATGGCTCTTGGCCCAAATAATAGTGGGAGAAGGGGGCGTATGAATCACACACACACACACACACACACACACACACACAACACACACACACACACACACACACACGCACGCACGCACGCACGCGCGCGCACGCGCGCACACGCACACACATGCACACACACACACACACACACACACACACACACACACACACACACACACACACACACACGCGCGCGCGCGCGCGCGCGCGCGCGCGCGCGCGCGTACGCACACACGTACGCACACACACACACACACACACGCACGCACGCACACACACACACACACACGCACGCACGCACGCACACGCACACACACACACGCGCGCGCGCGCAGATTTATATATATATGTCCCAAGTTCGTATGCTGCAACTCTTACGTACGAGAAGACGGCCCGAGATTTTCGAAATATTCAAAAAAGGCGTCTCAAGGTGAGTGTTTGTATAAGAAAAATGTTTTTTTAAAGGATTTTAAGGGGCAAAGTGTGGACACTTTCAAAAAATCGATTTTTTTTGTGCCTTTTTTGACAATTAAAACTTTCAAGAATATGAGAAGAGACTTGTATACGTTCAAGATTAATACTTTTAAAAAAATTAAATAAGATTTTCAAATTTGCTGACATTGTAACTCAAAAAGCAATTATCCGACTGACTTGAAATTTGAACTGAGGTACTCGTGAATATATTTACTCTACATTTACTCGCCATTTTGTTGGATTTCGATATTTTTCGAAAATCCTACGTCATTGTACAGGAAATACCTTCGAGTTTAACGACATTTTGGCTTTTTCGGTTTCAGCTACTCAATCGGCCGGAATCGTGTCAGCAGTGGAGGACCTTTTTTTTGGCGCCTCCGAAGGCAGCGCGTAAGTCGCTCGGGACTCAATATTCTTCTATGAACAAATCATGTGATATGGGTCAAATATAGCAAAATATATTGTTAATTTTCCGAAACATTTAATTGGTAATTG